>OMNM01017833.1:2085-12170 GCA_900302745.1 Parablennius parvicornis | reverse complement strand
TGTTTTTTTTTTTTTTTTTTTTTTTTTTTTTAATGAAACTCCTTTTCCTGTTTCACAAGATTTATTCTTACACTGTGGCTTCATGTTTTTATTTGTTTGATGATGTGGTGCAAGAGGAGAAAAATGACCCTAAATATCATAATTGCCTCTAATTTGCTATCTGGATTCTGCCTCACTGAGTTGGAAAAAAAAAAAAAAATAGCAGAAAACACATTGCAACGGATGGATATGTTAAATTCGGTTTTTCAAGTGTGCACAAAGAGGTATTGACGAGCTGTATCCCCTGGAGAATTTGACTCTCGGTGCGAGTGATCGATGTGTGTGTGCGGTCATTGAACTGAGCTTAGAGGTAGTTTGTATTCTATTATGCGTCTCGGGGGGCTTTGCCATGCTGCAACAAAAGTACACGCTGATGCCTAATTGCTGGCAAAGAAAAGACAAATGCCATTTTTTTTTTTTTTTTTACGACTGTTACTGCTTTTCCCTCCTCAGTCAGTTGCACTGTTTTGCCTGACGCCCACTTTTCACTTCCACCTTCAAGCTGTGTGTGTTGTAACTTTCACTGCCGCTCATAAGCCTCCCCTCTCATATGCAAGTTTAGCTGTCAGTCTCAGTTTGATTTTCTTTCTGTTTCATCTCTGCTGGGGACAGAGAAACTGCACACGCTCGACAGATCTAAATCCGACGATTCATTCAGAAGTCTCACAACTTCACACCAGCACCAGGTTGTCTATAAAAACTGATCACAAGGACCCTCGAAGGGCATAGTCTTCCAGAATAAGGATTGTTATAAATTATCATATGTACAAATAACGGTGTGTCATCACCTTCCTTTTTCTTTTTTGAACAAAACAAGTTTTAATATATAATTACAAGAAGATGAAACCAACCAGTGCGGGAGAGGAAATAGTTAGAATTAAATAATTCAACTCTAAAAACTGCCAAATTGGAAAGTACTAAAGCGGCAGCTGCAAGTCTTTTGGTTCCTCGTTGGGTCGGAGTGATGCCAGATGGTTAATTATTAATGAATTCATACATAAGAATACATTTTTATCAAGATGAAACTTTCTAAACATACTATACGGTACATGCGTACTGTACTTTACACTCCATAGACCGAGCTGATTCCTCCGCAGTGTTCATGGCACTCACGCGACTGTTCACTGAGCTTCCAGTCGGACTTTATCTGGAAGCAGTTGGAACTGCGGTCTGCAGGTCAGTTGCGGCCCGAGATGCCATAACTTCCACCAGGACCCTCAGAGACACGCATGGCTGATCCTCCAGTAATACAAGTGAAACCACCCACCAGACTGGGCTCGTGAGCGAACATAAAACCCACTGCAGGTTCAGTATATTCACAAATATACGAGAATATATGAGAACTCCATGGAGAAGTTTCATTCAACTCTAGTGTGGTGGGGGAGGAACACATTGTCCCCACGAACTGTCAGGCTGCAGGTATTGTAGTTGTTTATGATTGAACGATGGAAGTTTTGTACATTTTTCACATTTTATTTAACAACTTTTGAGATTTCCTACTTCTGTGCTATTTAGAAGTTTTGTATTGGATTCTAGTGCATCTTTATACAAATCCTACAGTATTTTAATTAGATCATTTGAAAATGATAATAATTGGAAAAAATACAATTGCAGGAGAAATGTATGTTTTACTAACAATAAATGGTTTTCATATTTAAGAAATTACCTTTGTGCAGATCTTGAGACTTTTCTGTAGTGTGCTTTAAATAATTTTATGTTCATTTCCATTTGCTACTTAATGCAGAACATTAGCAGTTTCTCATTTGGTAAATTCCTGAAATAGGAGCAAATAGGAATTCCTGAAAATACAACTTTTTGAAAACGGCTCCTGTTTACACCGTGATTAGCTGGAAACACTCATATTAACAGCAGAAATGCTGCTTCTGCTAAGCCTAACCCTGCACCTGTGGGTTTGTGGTTTCATTACTTAAACAAAACAATAGCGCCAACTCATGAGCCTGGAATTCTAACTGCATTATTGTCACTGAAACCATTTTTAAAAATGTTGCCTTGTAAACGTGAATCTTTTCGAAATTGAAAAGGCAGAAATTATGCATTTTCACATGAAACGTCGTGTAAATGGGGCCTTATTCACTCATTGGGTTCAGGTGGGGATATATCAGGGGGGAAGATGCTCTGATATCCATATCTTAGCGGTTTTTAAGGTTAATATATACCACTGCGTGTACAGTACACGTACAGCAGTCAGTAGCAGCTACGCCGTCCCTGCACTCCACAAAATTCTGGTTGTATGCGCCGCCATGTTGTTCACTGTCATAACACTTTGGAGCATAGAAAGATGAGTCGTGCAACTGTATGAAAGACAATGGTAATGTTTATTTTCTGGTAATAATGAGCAATATTGCACAAAGATTGACTGTGACGCTCTGAATTTAATTTTTCGGCGCAAGCCAGCACACTGTAGCGGCAAGCTACAAGCTAGCTTCCAATACCAAATATTGAAGATAAACTACCAGTACATAAGAGCCCTTCCCAGAAAACAGGAGTTAAGTAATATAGTAATGAAAATGCTTCAGCTGTGGAAAATGCCGAAAAAGTCTGTGTTTCGTAACAGTAATCATCTACCAACGTGTTCCTGGCAAAAGAAGTGGTGCTACAGTAACAGTTCACTTGGTGATGCATTATTCACCTCGCTGGTTGCAGCCTGACACAGTCTATTGGCACCATGTGTGAAAAATCCATTTTATGCTCTGCTGTGTCTGGGTTTCTTTTCTTTTTTTTTTTTTTTACTTTCTCATCTTTTTTACCTTTTGTCTCTTCGATCTATTTTTTTTTTTCTTTTATCAGGCACAATTCTGAAATAAAGTGAGCTGAAATGAAAATTGAATTGACTTCTCTTGAGCGGTGGTGGCCTGTAATCTGCAGAGAAGAAATAGTCACCTTTTCTCTAACAGCGAGCATAAGAGCCAGTGAAAGCACCACTTCTCCGACCAGAGCCGCGTGAGAAAGGATTGAAATTCAGATTGTTGAACCCTTCAACACTTCTGGGCTCCACATTAATCCGAAGCAGTAAATAAATTCCCATCTTACGGATAATTCTGTTCATGCGATCATTCTTATTTATGTTTGGTTCAGATCTTTTCCACCATGCGTTGCTGTATTTTCTCCATATTCAAAAGTCTTTTTTCCGTAATGTGTCTGAAGATAGCGTGAACACATAATGAACAACGGAATGAAAAGAAAGGAACCCCCAGGGGCACAGAAATGTAAAATATTCTTCTGAGTGAAAAACAACCAGACACGAAGCTAATCATTATTTTGTTTCCATCTCTATTTTCTTTCAAGTCGCTTTCTTTCACATTTTTTAAAATTTTATTTCATCCTTTTGTGGTTGTTATATGAGTCATGTTGATTTTTTCTTTTTTTTATATAGTCTAACATAATTTGGCATTTTCTGTCTATTTTTTCACTCCAAAATTATATTTTTTCATATCTGAGGCTTTTTTGTCTCATTTGAATCATTTTTACATGTTTATTGTAATTTTTTTAACTTGAATTTTTCCATTTTCCATCACTATTTTAGCTTTTTGTGCCTGTGATGTGTTATATAGTTTTTTTATTTTTTTAAATCATTCTTTTCATCGGTTTTTGTCAATCACTTGAAATTACCATGGATCTTTTTCAAGATTTAAATTCAATTCAAAATCTTGCAATGGAGTTGTAGCTTTTGCATTGTCTGATCGGGTAACAGGTTAAGAAATGATGGAAGTGCCATCAGCACTAATTCCAATTGTTGACCTTGACTTGAGCCACAAGAGAAAGTTTCTGTTGATTTCAATTACATTTCCACACTACCTCAAAAAGCACCAAGGCCAAAACGATCTGTTCATGCTCGAAAAGAAAATCATTAACAAAACGAACAAACCTAACGCTTTCCTTCTTTTCTCATTTGTGTCGTGCAGATTCCAGCGAGAGCATCATGAGGCTGGTGTGGAAATCCCTGGACAAGATGAGGTGTCTGAGGAAGCGCTCTACGATTCCCTTCCTCGGCTTCCTCATCACCTTCCTCCTCTTCCTGAACCTCTACATTGAAGACGGCTACGTCCTGGTTAGTAAATCAATGTTTTGTTTTTTTTTTTTCTCAAGCAATTCCTAAATTAGCACACACATAATATTTGCATTTCCACTTTTAGGTTTTATTAACAAACGTTGCAAAAATGAGGGGGTGAAAAAAAGCAAGTTAATCTAAAATTGTTGTTCGCTCCATCTCCATTGTCTACTTTCATAATTACTTGTTTTTAAAGGAGAATCTGTTTAAATTTTCATAGCGTGGACCCGTGCTGAATTCATCCAGATGATTTATTCTTTATTCATGATGCCATCAAAACTTGGCGATCGCAGTACATTATCTGTGTTTGTTATTTAAATTATTAAGAGGCAGCCAGCGTTTTCGGCTCATTGCCGCTCTTCACAAGTCCATCTGCTCAGCTGTGCAAACCGCCCGGAGAGGTTTTAAAGATTCCTCTCGTCTTCCAAACATCAAGGGTTCACATCAGAACACATACTGAGTCAAGTTTGTACAGGATGGTGAAGACAAGTTCAGAAACAAAAGCCTGGGTCGCCTCTGAATGCAGCTTTCACAGTGGAAAACATTTTTCAGACAAATTTCTTTTTTTCATTTTCCCGGCGAGTTGTTCTTCTGTTATTCATGATGTGTTTTGCATGTTACAGGAAGGGGATAAAAGGCAGCTTAGGGAAACGTCTGTCCACCCTGCGAGCTCAGAGCGATACGTTCACACCTTCAGGGATCTCAGCAACTTCTCGGGAACCATCAACGTCACGTACCGCTATCTCGCCGGAACCCCGCTGAACCGCAAGAGTGAGTTTACTGTTTCTTCGCTCAGATATTTGCCTTGAGTATTTTTCCCTTCAGCTCGAGTCATTTGCAGTGAATTGCTTTTGCGAACGTGAGCTGAGTAGGAGAAGTTAAAGTCTGTGACGTGGGGATTTAGAGCCCAGCAATAAAGTCAAACGGCTCTACAGATCTTCTTTACCTCAACATAAAACACTATGCACAACTCTTCTCCCATATTTTACAATCTGCTCACTGAAGCTTTTTTTTTTTTTTTTTACGTATTTCACCTGAAAATACTTTTTTAGCACACAAAAAACAAAACAAAACATATTTTCCAGGCCACAAACCTTCAAAGAAATTGCCCATCTTAAAAAATGTCCAATAAATATCTTTTAAACTAAGTCAACAGTCTCTTAGGCCACGATCCCACCACGACGGACGTTTTTTTTTAACGCAAAAAGTTTCACGTTTATGTGGCAACATTTTGAAAATTATGTCTGTTTACACGACAGAAACACTGAAAAACACATAGCTCGCACGCCAGGCCACAAATTCATGCTGTTGGTTGTTTTTGTTATGAAACAACACACACATGCGCATAACATTACGCTATAAACATTAATGGTGGTGTTGTTCCGTGGAGAACCTCAGATTCTACCGTTGCAGTTCCACGTAACAGCAAACGGTCAGTGTTTTTTTTTGTTTTTTGTTTTTTTTTGTAGAAACACTGTGTTACATGTAAACATGACACAGTGATTAATTGAGGTCAGCTGGCAAGAAATAGTTGCATATAGGAAGTAGATTCACAAAAACAAAAAAAACAAAAAAAAACAAGAAATGCATTTCAGAGTTCAGGAAACACAAAGTTATACTTGAGTTAAAGTTATATTCCTCTAGCGTGAAGAACTTTCCCACTTCAATTGTGTTTAATCTTATATCATTGAATTTCATGATCTGATGAACACCTTTCAAGCTGCCATTGCATCAATACGCTGTAAAGTGAAGGGTGTGGGGTGTGAGATTGGGACAAAGAGATCAATACTATGTGATTAGTTCCACTCATGGAGTTCTCTTAGATTAAATGATCACCATGTAGAACACATGAAATATCAAACTTTCCTTTATAAACTGTAAACTGGACTTTGCAGCGTGAAAGCAGTCTTTGTTGTAGTTTGATCTCCGATGAATCCCCTTTTTTTGCCATGAATATTAACTTCATCTATATTTAGGCACGGCTCACACAGCTGCTTTGTGTTGATCATTTTGCAGCAACTTTGCATCAAGCTCATTATCAAAGTGCTCACAGACATGGAATATTTTGCACGAATATCAGAAAGAAGAAGAAGAAAATGAAGCGTTCTGTATTGATCTCCTGAGGGGAAATTGCTTCAAAGCATTTAACCCATGCTATTTGTTGGTAACCTTAAGGAAGCATATAGGAGCTGTGGCGTACCGAGGTGTTGCACCCGGGGAGCTGCGGTCTGACCAGTCGGCTCTCAGATTCAAACCTCTCAACAAAATCACTCCTCTGAACTCTGTTCTCAGTTATGACCAACTTTTTGCCGGAGGGACTCATATTTTTACGATCGTAAACTTTGATGAACCCCAACCACAGTTTTTAGAATTTGCTTGATTATTTGGCTGGATTGGAGCCTCTTGATGGCCGGTTTTGGCCCATGGGCCTTATGTTTGACACCCAATCCTTAAACTCAAGGGGGCTTTGCCTACCCCTCAGGAATCTCTGACAATGTACCAGTTGGGAATCACGGGTCTAGGCCACCACTGGACCAACATTCTCAGTTCAAATTCATCTTTAAAAACGAGTCACAAAAGACACAAAAACAAAAGCCACAACACGAATACAAAGGCAATGAAATGCAAAAGAAGCACCATACACTATACATATCCAAGCAACAACACAAATGAAAAAGCCACGAGATTCTAAAGCTACAACATAAAAACAAAAGTAATAACACGAAAAGAAAGAAACACAAATACAAAAACCACAAGAGAAAAACAAAAGCAATGAATTGCAAAACCAATAACATAACTATCAAAGCAACAATGCAAATGTAAAAGCCACACTCAAAAGCACAAAAGTAAAAATAGAAATACTACAAAAAAAAAAAGTTCTAAATTCAAAACCCAGCAATACCAATGCAAAAAATAAAAATCCCTAACACATGTACAAAAACAACAGCACACATGGAAAAGGTTGGTTGAATGGTCGCCTCTCAGTCAGAAAGTTGTAGGATTGATCTCCACAACTGTCCACATGTAGAAGTGTCCTTGAGCAAGACACTGATATTTATCCAGACTTTATATGCCTGTGAGTCATTTGCTTTACATACAACTGACAATTCTTCACTTCCACAGACCATCAACAAAACCCTGAGATAAAACCTGCTGCTAGTTTTCAATGTTATTGGCTTTAATGACTGTATTGTGTCTATTGCTGTCGGTGGTGGTGGTGTTGCATTTAAGAAGGTCATTCTGGGCATTAACAACTAGAGTGCTCTTTCCAAATGTTTACACTGGAAACAAAAATGCAAGAGGCAATCTTTAAATCCCAACTTGTATCTCATTGAAGGTTACTGGGGTGGTAGAAATGTGTTGTGGTGTGCAAGTCAATGTTTAAGGTGGTTATCGTTCCACTTATGCTCATGGAGCCCACAAAATATTCCATTCTGAACCTTTACAAACTGTGTTTCTTTGATGTTTTCCACAGAGTATCTCACCATCGGACTGTCATCGGTCAAAAGAAAAAGAGGTAACTACCTTCTGGAAACGATCAAATCCATCTTCGACCAGTCCAGTTACGAGGAGTTGAAGGAGATCGTTGTTGTCGTCCACCTGGCAGACTTCGACCTGGTCTGGTGTGAGAATCTCGTCCAGGACATCACCAGGAAGTTTGCTCATCACATCATAGCCGGACGCCTCCTGGTCATCCAGGCCCCCGAGGAGTACTATCCATCTCTGGACGGACTGAAGAGAAATTACAATGACCCGGAGGACCGGGTCCGCTTCCGCTCCAAGCAGAACGTGGACTACGCTTTCCTCCTCAACTTCTGCACGAACCTCTCTCACTTCTACATGATGCTGGAGGACGACGTGCGCTGCTCCAGGAACTTCCTGACGGCGCTGAAGAAGGTGATCACCTCCAGAGAAGGCTCCTACTGGGTGATGCTGGAGTTCTCCAAGCTGGGGTACATCGGGAAGCTGTACCACTCCAGAGATCTGCCGCGCCTGGCTCACTTCCTCCTCATGTTCTACCAGGAGATGCCCTGCGACTGGCTCCTCATCCACTTCAGAGGCCTGCTGGCCCAGAAGGATGTGATCCGCTTCAAGCCCTCTCTGTTCCAGCACATGGGCTACTACTCCTCGTATAAAGGAGCAGAGAACAAGCTGAAGGACGACGACTTCGAGGAAGACTCCATAGACATTCCCGATAACCCTCCGGCCAGCATTTACACAAACATCAACGTCTTTGAGAACTACGACGCCACCAAGGCTTATAGTTCGGTGGACGAGTACTTCTGGGGTAAACCTCCTTCCACCGGAGACTTCTTTGTCATAGTCTTTAACAAATCCACCAAAATTAGTAAAATCAAGGTCGCCACTGGCTCCGATGACCGGCAGAATGACATCCTTCACCACGGAGCTCTGGAGGTCGGGGAAAAATTAGTGGGCACCAAGAAGGGGAAACAGTGCTCCTCTTATATCACACTGGGGGAGTTTAAAAATGGCAACATTGAGGTTCAAGACGTGGACCATAAGATTGCCTTTGACATTGAGTGTGTACGTATTGTGGTGACAGCCAGCCAGAAGGAATGGATTATTATTCGAAGTATAAGTTTATGGACTACACAACCGCCGAGCCAATGAGGACTACACCCACACCCACACACACACACACACACACACACACACACACACACACACACACGCACGCACACACATACACACACACACACGGACTCTTAGTATGTCGTAGAGGCAAATCTTTTTAATATTGTTTAGTAATGTATGTATTTCCAGGTTTATTTATTCATTTTGTATGTATTTGTTGATACTCATTTTGATTGCCAAATTGATCTATAGTTTTTTATACCTGCAAGTTGTGACTTAAGTGTTGCATCTCCACAGTCATTCTCCAGGACTGTTTAACGGACCTCAGAGTAGTCATTGACATTCGTCAGCATTGCATAAGAATTTGTTTTTTTTTTCATCCCAATTTTTGATAGTTAACATTAACATATGGCTGGGCGAGCGTTCAGTGTTTGTTTTTTAAGCTATTTAGGTCTTGATTGTTACATGTTCCCATGGAGTGACGCAGTAATGACACAAATTTCTCACTACAACAATTTCAAGTGAAAACGTTTGTTGTTTTATGGAGTTCGCTCATTAGGAGTGTAACGGTACATACCTCAGTTCGGGGGTCACGGTTTGACACAGTTCAGTACAACAGGAAAAAAAAAATCAACAAAAACTCAGACATGAATGAGACCTTTCTTTTCATTTATTAATAACAGAGTTCAAAAATATATATCCAATTTTATAAAAAAGTGAAAAAGAATACAATATAGAATTGAAACAGAAAATAAATAAAACAGAAGACACGCATTGGGAGGGTTCTCATGCCATTCAGTCATTCTGTTTATAGAGAGGAACAGAAAAAAAAAATGTTGCTCACGAGTTGTTTTTCTTTCCTTGTGGCTGAGGCATATCACATTGATGCCGTCTAATGTGCGTTAACATGTTTAATGAGTTTCCAGCGACATACCGCCACACCTCCATGAAACATGGCCCACAATGGTTCACCGCTCACGTGACAATGTTGTTATGTTGTACTGAGAAGCCAAAGTTTTCCCATACTTGTGATTTAAACGAAGCAGGTGGCCCCTCTGACTCCACATTCACCATCACTTTTCTTCTTCATCTATTATTGTTTCTTCTTCTTCTTCTTCTTCTTCTTCTTCTTCTTCTTCTTCTTCTTCTTCTTCTTCTTCTTCTTCTTCTTCTTCTTCTTCTTCTTCTTCTTCTTCTTCTTCTTCTTCTTCTTCTTCTTCTTCTTCTTCTTCTTCTTCTTCTTCTTCTTCTCCTCCTCCTCCTCTCCTTCTTCTTCTCCTTCTCCTCCTCCTCTTCTTCTTCTCCTCCTCCTCCTCTTCTTCTTCTTCTTCCCCTCCTCCTCCTCCTCCTCTTCTTCTTCTCCTTCTCCTCCTCCTCTTCT
>OMNM01017812.1:2116-23529 GCA_900302745.1 Parablennius parvicornis | reverse complement strand
CAGTCCTTGGTAACACTCAATTTATGAACATTTTCCCCAACTTCTAAAATGTATCCTAACATTAAATTAAATGTAACATACATGGCAGTTCTAAAGTCACATGTATTAGAAATATTTAAATCTAATTTGGGCAGATTATGTTTATTATATTACTTGTACATTAGATAAGGTAGGAATAGCATTTTTGTTCTCATGTCTATGTTTTTGTTTTGTCCATACATTGATAAGCATACTTTAATACAAAATGTATAGGTGCATGTACGGAGTTTTAAAACAAAACAACCAAGCAATACAAAGCACTGTAGCTATGTACAAAGAAGAGAATGGAAACCAGAGGACAAGACTTACCATGATAAAACCAAAACGTAGCCACACACAAAATGATGCCAAAGTGGCTGAGTGATGGTTGAATTGTGTGTCATTGTGTGGCGTTTTCATGTTGTCTCGTGTTTTTCTTCATTTAGTCCGGTATTCTCTCAATCCAAAAACATGTATATAAGTCTATTTGGTGAGTATAAATTACAATTTGGAGTGAATATGTGACTATCTATACTCTCCTTTCACTCAGTCAGCATGGATTGACTCCATCAGACACCTTGAGATTCAGCTCGGTACCGAAGCTAAGGCGATGTATATAGGCGCAAGAAAACAAGGGGAGATGGCCACGAAGAAAATATCTGGATAAAAATAAGCGAGTCACTATATATATTGACATTAACTTAACAGTTCCTCACCTTGAGTCCTCATGCCTGCTCTGACGTTGCTAAATAAATACATAAGCACACTGAATGACAAAGGAGAAAACTTAATTGCGAATAAGATTACCCAGACGTCGGGTGACTTCGAAAAGTCCGTGCTAGGAGGGTGAATAATTTGAAAATAAACCATTAACACAACTGCCTAGATCATTATTCTCTCGACAGATCAACCCGTGTGCACAGGAAGCTACTGAGAAATCTACATCACAATGAAATGTGTTTCTATAAAGATTAAAAAAAACTATCTGGATCTCCATAATGCCTAAAACACAAACTGTATCTGTTCTGAGTTATACTGAGAGGTGTATCTTTTTCTATCTTTAATCATCAGGACTTTGATCCCACCTGATCCGAGACTATCACAGGATGAACATTCATACTTAGAAAGTACTATCAGAGCCTATGAGTAGACTACAATGGTTATGAAAAGACTGCAAGCCATTATAAATGAGTAGCATCACACGTTTAGAGGACAAACAATAACTTTTAATTGTAGAAAGAATGTTTACATGTCCCAGAAATGTCATAAAAATAAAAGGAGCTCAAGCAGGAAAAAAAAAAAACAAAACTAAAAGTATTACAAGTATGGATTACAAAGAGTTTAAACTTGCACCAGAAGGGTGTCTTCACAGGTCACAACGCAAAAAATCGGACACAAAATGTTCTCAATGAATTCCCCCCAGTGGAGCGTTTAACATTAACAGCAATAATAAAAAAGAAAACAAAACATAAAAACATAATTACAAGTTTCAGTGAACCGCATCTTTTCACAGCAGCGACTAGCTGGCATGAGTCGGGGCGGCAGGTTTGAGGATCGGTGCTGGTGAACCATTTCTGACGTTTATGCAGAGAGGTCACTGCTGTTGAAACGGTCTTGGTCATACACTTCTGCAACTACTTTGCGACCGCCGAACCAGCGGTCATTGAGGGCCTGGATGGCTTTGTTCATCTCGGAGGCCATGGAAAACTCTACAAAGATTTTGACAATGATATCTGCGTCCTCCTCTTCTCCTTGCTTTTCCTGGTATATGATGACTCTGTTGACGGAGCCAAACTTCCCGCACTCCTCCGTCACCTCGCCCTCCAGGTCGTCGTCAATGTCCTCTGGTCCCACCATGTTTCGGAGAACCATCACTGTGGACTGGAGCGCCACAGGACGACAGTTCAGTGAATACAATACAAATGATTCTCACAACGAAAGGAGGTCACAATGAAACTGCATCTCACCTCGGATTTTCGGAGCAGTTTCTGCATCACCATATGTCTGGCACTGCTCCCTGAGATGCTCATGTGCTCTTGGTCACTCAACATTTCCTGTCCTGTGCCGTCCTGAAGCATCTCCTCTTTCTCCTCTTTCTTTTCTAGTTGGTTGGAGCCCCCAGCTTGGTTAGACAGGACCGGCGGAGATGCGAGCACGGGGTTCACGAGACCGACCTGGGGAAGTACCGGTATGGGCGGCCGCACCGGAGTCACACCTTTTCAGACAAGACGAGACAAACTGTCAGTGATGCCGACCTTAAAACCCCTATTTCATTTCAGGGGGGGAAAAAGTGTTAAGAGCAATAAAACCATTTGTCTCAAAAGATTGTCAACCATGTTCTTTTACAGGACATATTAATGTTCCAGAGGATGGATTTGTCCCGTGTCAATAAGTGATTATATATATATAATATATTAAAAAAAAGACGTGATAAAGACAGCTGTAGTTCAATGACAAACACGATGCAGGAAAATGTGATGTACAATTTCCCGAGGGTTGTAGAACCTCTGGATATGCAATATTCTACCTCCAAGGTGACTTCACTTAAATGTATTCCCCAAACAGGTGCATCAATAACAAGGAAGACACTGACATACTAAACCATTGCAGTGGTTGAAATGTTAAGTTGCTTTCTAATGGTTTAACTTGGAGCCATGCAGAGCATTACAACAAAGTTTGGAGAACAGAAAGCAACATCCATTTCATTTTTGCACGTCAATTTTGACAAAAACCTACAATATTTCTAAAGACAATAAATTACAGTAATGAAAGTATCTACTACAATTAAAAGAGGTCAATTATATAATTGTGTAGTGGTCAACGATGTACACATAACGACATGATATCCTACTGCCTTGTTTCTGAGCAGTCTTCTATTCTATTGTTCCTAGCGAGGGCAGAGTGTATTTAGCAACGCTGGAACGGCACATCTACTCTCCTTTTGGGATCATTGTCACTTTTTGGAAACTTTGAGTTTCAAACCAACTTAATCTAATTTGGCAGAGAAAGACATGCTATCCTGAGTATTGGGATAACAAGAGTGTATTTCGTAGAAAACATTTTGTACAAACAGTCAGAAATGTTCATCCAATCTTTCGGGGCAGATTGGATGAACATTATCAGCCCTAACATTTTATAATTTTTTTCTCCGTATTTTATCTTCAGCTACCTACCTGCCTTTATCACAACATGGACATTTAGTGTTTACTTGATATAAAAATGAGCACTCACTCGTGTTTTGGTACACACCTGTGATGACTCCTGGAGCCTGGGCAGCCATAACAGCCTGAGGTATTCCCATTTGCTGGCCGAGAAGTTGGGGCGCGGCTAACGCCCCCAAGACTGATGCGCCAGCTACAGCCTCCTTAAGAGAGGGGGGCCGAAGACATTAGGTAAGGGAAACACACAGAGCACAGCACAAGGCAGCACAGTCAACGATCACACAGCATGACAAAGAGTGACCTCAACCTTTCCTCTCTCGGTGAGAACCAACGTCACAAAACCTGACTACACGCCGACAGCAGTATCGACTATTCTTAGAAATTCATACACATAAAAATATGTTTAGAAATGACACTGATGTAAGACGTCTGAATAATCAGTGACTGTTCACACAACAATTTGACCTGTTCAGTCAGGACAGACTTTCAGCATCTGATGAGTGAATGGGAGGAGCTTCAATGACTATAATGGTTTCCAGTCCAAAAGAAACAAGATTTACTGTGTGCACAGGTTCTGATTCTGTTTTTAAGACATTCAAAACAATTGTGGCCCAGATGTCTCTGATTTCAGGGCTGCTAAACTGACCCTGCATCCGGGCACAGTACAGGTTTTTGGGATCTTTGTAAAAACTGGCCTTCTCCCAGTCACCTTAGCAAATATTCTATGCCCATTTCATCTGTGCTCGTGTTTTATCTAGCTAGATCTGGGTTATATTTACCTGGAAGGCCATTAAATCCCTTTGGAAGGGATTCATACTTGCCTGGGCCGTTATCTTAGCGGTAGCTGCCGCTGCAGCCACAGCTGCAGCTGGCGGCAGACCACCTGGGGTGGTGGGGGTCAGTAAGGGCATAGGGGGAGTCACTGCTTTGCCCACCCGTAGATACTGACCCCCCAGGTCAAAGAGGTTCATAGAAGACACTGCATCCAGGGCTGACTGAGGCTTTTCATACTCTGGAAGAAAATACAACCGACAGTCAGTAGCAGGGCGACCACAGCACAGAAGCCTGAGTGAATGAGAGCCCTCAAGCTCACCGATGAAGCCAAAGCCTCGGTGTCGCCCTGTGGTGGGGTCTCTGGCTAACGTGCAAGACTTGATCCGTCCAAAGGCCTCAAACACACTCTTGATGTCGTCGTCCGACAGGTCGGGGTGGACGGACGCCACGTATATTCGGTTAAAGGCGCGTGCCTCCTCTGCCAGCTGGTCAATGATGGGTTGCGCCTGACCGATGTTACTTGGCCGCCCGACCTATAGCACAGATCACACCAGCACGACTTCTAAGTAAGGGGGGTTGTTTATATATTATCTAAGGACGCACTACCGCAAAGGCCTAAATCCCTGAATCACTAACTTTCAGCACCAACCTAGTTTAGTCAAAGCCAATTTGCCTTGTACATGCAGTTCTCTGAACAGTGCATGTCATTAAGTATTTACACCTGATTCAGTGGTTGAGATGTGATTAACTGTTTTATATATGGTTGTCATTGTTCTGATAACCTCAAAAGGAAACTTTTTTTTTTTAAAGCTTTTTATTTTTTTTTAAAGAACAGATATGACTATGTGCCATCTAGTCTGATGGCATTTCTTTACAATGACAAATTCATGATCAGACGACTTAAGTAAAAGTGTCTTCATGTCTCAATTTGATATTTAATTTGAAAATTACCACTGATCAGAGCAAAATCAATATACATCCCGAGATTACTTTATTTGCATTACAAATGCCACACAGATTTTGGACATAAGATCAAATTAGGAACTACAGCTCAATTTCAAAAAACCCATTCTTCTTCTGAGCTGGTGGCGACAACAAAAAAGTGAATCAACTCATTAAATGGTGTGTGGCATGGCTACGCAGTCCTGATGGCCCTTTCACTTTTGGGAAAAATGTAAAAAAAAAAAAACTTTACTAAAAAAAATAAAGTTCTTTATATAAAACGAAACTAACTGGGATCTGTACTACACATAAGGCGGCCAAGCAACACCAACCAGGCGCAGCCCATCATCAGCACATCATGGAGATAGGGCAGCGCCATGTACCACTGGGCATCCCCACTGGATTTGGTCACTTAAACAGCCTTGTTGACATCACAGAAGCATAGCAGACACACAAAAACATACATACAGCACACAAAGCCACCACACATACAACACGCACCTGGAGATCAACAGAGACAGACAGGCATAGAGGAATGTCAGTCCTTACATATTTATAACTATTTTAATTACACAGAAGATCAATCTCACAAGATATTTATGTCATGACCAAGTAATTCAATGTGAACAAAACCCATCGCATTCCAAATGTACAATGTCGATTGCAGTGGTGTCAATCCTGGTCCCGGAGGGTCCCAGTCCTGCATGTTTTAGAAATCTTTAAAGATAACATTATCATCAAGCATTTAAGAAAGATCAACGAGGAGCCCCTGTTTGCAATCACATGTGTCACATCAGATAGAGACCTGAATGGAGCAGGTCTCATGCAGGACAGGGGCCCTCCAAGCCCAAGATTGGACATTTTTAGTCTATTGTTTTGCTTGGTCCTGTAAGATATCCCCAAATGACTTACCTTAATGTTTCGCCCCCCCAACATGACTGAGTTCATCTGCTCCAGAGCCAGCTGAGCAGCCTCTGGCACATCGTACTCCACAAAGGCAAATCCCTGCAGTCGACAAAATTCAAGAATGACAGAGCCAAACACAAAGCTAGTCTTTTCTTTATTGTAATATTAAGACAAGACCGAGCCAAATGTACTTGAGCAGCACTGACCTTGTGTTTCATTGTGACTGAGTCCCAAGACATGTCAATACTCTTGATTGGGCCGAAGGGCGCAAAAGCTTGTCTGATGGTGTCCTCGCCAAGCTCATAGTATATGGAGCCGACATACACTCGACACATGATCGCTAGTGCACGCTGACGCTGAGCTGCCACCTGTTAACCAAGGAAAACACATGATAAGCATTAGAGAGTAAAAGAAAAGAGCACAAACACACACACACAATAAATATGTATTTTCTACTCTGCTTGTTTTCCCCAAAATTGTTAGAGGCCAATTGCTAGTTAAGGGTTCTGGACAGGTAAATGGGGAGAAATGGGATACTGTAATCAATGGACAGAATTGTAAAGAAAAAAAAAAAAAAAGACTAACATATATAACTTATTAAACACTGATATCACCAGAGGTAATTACATTATGGCCTCTGTTCTGTTACATTTGAACAGACATATGGAGGAAAACACACTCAAGTGATTGACATGCACAGCCCTCACAAATATTTGGCTTCAGTAACTGACCTGTAGTCCAGGGATGCAAGTAAGGTAACAAAAGTAATCGTGGAGTTCAAACGAAATCCATACAAAGTCTTGATGAAAGCATGTCAAACTTTCTTCTCAACGTCTAAGATGAGCTGATGGTTTTAATTACCAAAAGCTGTAGTACGTCTGATGCCTCTAAGATAGACTGCTTCTGTTAATTTTATTGAGTCATCAACAAAGTGAGCATATTCCTATTTGATAACATAGGGGAAACATGAATTGTTTATCCACAGGGGAAGAAAACGAAAACAAAAAAACTTGACTTTGAGATGGCCAAAAAGATCCCTATCTCAGCAGTTCTCTCAATTTTGGTCCATTAAAGGGATTGCTATCCCTCTTTTGTCCTCTGCCAAGAGTTCTGTTCCTTTAAAGCGTGGAAATGCATATTTTTCCAAAGAGACGTGACGTTTCTCACATTTAGAAACCCTGTATAATGTCGCTCCAACGCCTGTTTGTAGCAGATATATCCTTGCTAAAAGATGCTAAAGCAGTTGATCCCACTGCAACTTCCAAAAAAGCAAGTGCTTCAAAAGTTAACGACAGCGATTGATCTCGCAGCAGATTGCAGATGGAGTCGCAGTAGCACTAATAGCAGAAAGCCACTTTGTCTGATAAAATATGCATTCTTTGGTTGGCTAAAAAGGCAGGGAATGTTGCCAATGCAACCAGTAAAAGAAGGGTAACAGTCCTTTTTCCATTGGGAATGCGCACAGAAAAAAAAATTTAATAATCTATTGACCGATTGTAAAGGTGAGAGAGGATCTCCAAAGCCCATTGTCACTGCTGCCATCTGAAAGACAGTAAAGATGAAAAAAGTGCTGAAAAGTAGGTTAGATATCCCTTAGCTTTGCTTTTTTCAAAAAGGTCATTGCTTTGATAGATAAAAGCGGTTAGATTAAGACTATATTCAGACCCTTTTTCTAAACAACATACAGATTGAGGATCTACTTTCCCTGCATAAACTACAAATCACCACACAGCAATAAACATGAGCAAGTCCCCTTTAAAAGTACAAAGCTGTTAACAATGATAACTGAAGCTTTTGTGACGATCGTCTCCATCTGAAAAAGAGCAGAAGCAAAAGCAAGCGCATATGGTCTACACATGTGTTATTTGTAACAGCATGTGGAAGAAAAGAAAGAGGATTTCCAACAGACCTAAGCCAAGACCTATGCCAAATTCAGATACAAGAGAAACCTGAGATACTGTTGCGAGAAGGACTACAATACTCTGCCTAGTAACAAGACTCGCAGGTGACACACGCATTTACAAACTTTGTTTGGCGGAGAAACAAAAATGTTCACACATCTCACCTGCAGGTTGGTGAGCTGCTGTTGCTGATGGGCAATGGTCTGTTTCACCAACACACTCTTAATGCTTTGTTCCATGGCATACTTCTTTGCCTGAGAGAAAAATAGAGTTAATAACGTCAAGTAATTACAGTGTGTAATTCTTAGAGACTACAAAACATATTCATTCCGGGCATCAGTTTGCTTACTGTATACATAGAATGGATCGATGATGTGCATTTGTTTCCTGCATCCTCCTCAATATAAATCCAATTCAGCTTTTAAAAACTCCAATACATGATTTTAGGCAGACTTTGTAGAGCCAAAGAATTAGCATAAGACAAATTACATTATTGAAGCAAGCCAATGATAATTCACTTTCTGATGTTCTATAAAATCACACTAAATTAGTCGTAAGGTATCAGTTACAACACAGGTGCTAAACCATTATATTGACCTAAAGAAGAACATTTTAATGCAAAAATATGGCAGGAATGATATGGACAGTCAAAAATAACTTTCTTGATTAGTTCTTTAATAATATTACAACATTACAACAATTAAAATGTAATTAGAATTGATGCAAATGCATAAAACATTTAACATTACCAAAATCCTACTTAGATCTGCATTCATATTCACAGTATTGTTAACTGTACCTTGGCCACAAGTTACATTTGTGATTGTAACACATTATGTAAACCAAACTCTTGAAGTATACAATTCTTTCTGTATGAAACTAATAAGAAATAGCAGCAATATGGGATGTATGATGAGGTAAGGTATCCAAAGAGAGATGTTGATAAAAGAGAATGCGTGGCGGGAGGAATGGGGACTGAGTTTCATACCCTCTGAAGTGCCTCCTGCTGCTCAGGGGTGAGAGGCGGCAGGCCAAGCTTGGAGCCTGTGCCCTGTCCATTCTCCATCGTCAGAGATTCACCTCCCTGTAATCCACACAATACAATTTAAAATATGAAAAAAAATACATAACCCCACTGGTTGTGTGATGACTGGCTTATATAATGCACCCCAAAACTACATCGTCCACATATAAAAATGTCCTATTTTGCAAAGAAGAGTTACATAAGATCGAAAAACATGTTATATTAGAAAAATACGAGTATACAGACACCCAGATTTAAACCAGGCGGACTCCTTACCTACGCAACCCGCTAATCGCTGGGTCCACCAGACTGAGGCAGGAAAGCCCCCAAGGGGAAGAGCACTGATGGGGAAGCTTTAACAATTCAACAATTTCTAGGGGAAATAAAAAATGCCTTCAGACTAGTAATACAAGAAAAAAAAAAAACATTGCAATTAAAACACAGCCAGCCCGCCTTGGCTCCGTTACTAGTCTACTGACGATCGCGTGGTGCGCGTGAACGCTAACAATGCTAACTAACGTCGTAGCAGATGTTAGCTCTATAAAATAACAATTAAACTAAATATTGGCTTGAATATTCTTTGACTTAAGTCAATATGAAAGCGAACTACAAAAAAACATCAATTAAGTTAGAGGTACAATTGCTCAAAATGCGCGATATAAGTACCAAGGCCTGGTTTCAAACGAGCTCGTCGTTATCGATGGTGCTACGCTAACATGAGCTAGCGTATTGTATTCACGGCAATGGCGCGTAAAACGAGCTGCAGTTTCCCCAGTGAGAGCGCAATTTACATATTTAGCACAGTCAAATCGTAACCCGCGTCGTGTACTACACGCGCAACGCGTTTCTGTAACTGTAAAAACGAAAATGGGGTTATTTATTTGAATTAATCTATTTACCGCAGTCTCCGTTACCGCCATGAAGCACACCTTCCCGGAGAGGCCCTTGAATCTCAACAATCGCGAGATTTGACCGGGCTAAATGGAAGATATCGCGAGAGATACAAATCATCGCGATGGCGTGATTTTCGATACGTCTCTCAGTATTTTTAAATCCAGTGTGTTTTTACGTTTTTTAGTCAACATTCACTTTATGAAATACGCGTTCTGATATTACATAACTTAGATGTTTGTGCTTCTGAAATGAATCATTGATTGACACGGATTTCAGTTTAACACTAATTAAATAATACAAAAAACACAAAATTCCAAGTTTTATCTGTGAATTAACAGCGCCAAGAATGTGTTTTTCTTTTTTTCACAGTAATAAATTCACACTACACATACACTGCCTATTAAGATATGAAATTTAAGTTTGAGTTTGGTATATATTACACCTCTTTATTGGTTTCTGTACTTTTAAGAAAAACAAACCCAATCATCTAAAATCAATAGAAATAATAAAGAACGTAATTGCTTTTTGTTTGGCAATTAACATTTACTACTCTCATTATGAGACCTTCACCCGATGGACCTTCATTGTGGTTCATTGATTGCTTTAGTCTTGTGAGGTAGCTACTTCAAGTGAAGAATATTAACACCATGCAGTCATATTTGTGTTTTATACATTTTCCACTCATAAACAAAATATCCTTTGGGGATGTATCATTTTGTCTCCTTGTAATAATGATTTTTTTTGCAAAGCTTACTTTTAGAAGTTAGGAGGGAAAGTATAGATCACAATTCTTACCTTCACATAAATTACTTTCAGAAAACACATCACTGGAGAATTTCTGAGCAGTGAGCAAGGAGTTATTATCTCCGTAAATTAATGTATCTGAATAATTTCACACAATCAAACATGTTCCATCATGTTTATTATCATATAATTAATTGCAGTAGCTACAATATTTAACAAAAGTTTAAGTTGAACACATCCAAAGGCAAGTTTCCTTTCACAGAGTCACAAGAAAAAAAAAATAAAACAAATAAGACTGATATGAGTTTGTTTGTTTTTTTATGTTTGGACAGTCTACACATTCATCTTCTTGGTCAGGTTCCCTCCTGTGACTGACAAAGGCAAAATGCAAAGTTTTGAATGGTTGCAGGCTATTAAGACATGCAGCTTACAAGATCAAATGAGAGCGACAGTGGCACTGCTTTGCATTGAAATTACATCCATAATAAACCATTGTATTGCCACAAACAAATATTTACACCACAGCCTACAGTAGAAGACCCTCCTGAAGAACTTCTTTCATTGGTAAGTAGGCTCAGTTTAATACTGTCAGTCAAGACTGTACAAGCAGTGCAACTGTTATAAAACTGTAACCTTCCAGATCCAGAAAAAAAGGAGCAGAGCAAATTGAATCCAACAAACAAGAGTATATTGCTGAGGAGTGATCAGACAATTCACACTATAGTTCATTTTTTTTTCCTAAATTGATTTTAATTGTCTTGCTCAGGAAAAATCTACCCAAAGAGTTTTCTTTCAAATTTGACTAAAAAATGTGGCGCTGCAATGCTGCGTTCTCTCTTTAAGTTTGTGCGTGCGGCCGTACAATCATCTTCAAAGTTCATACAGATGCTGTCTGAGGTGACTTTGCATCGCATGCAGATCTGAGGGGAATCAAATGTTCAAAGCAGGATATTTTTTTCTGTCGCATCAGAGGTTTTCTTTTATCATCAGTAGATCAGTGCTAGTGTCAGGTGAAGAAGCTTAACTCGAATGCAAAGTTCTATAAAATGTCAATTATTTTTGAAATAGTTGGGTAGATTTTTCCTTTTGAAGACCTCTAGATATTTACAAACAAAATCAGCTTAAGAAAATATTCCCAGATAGATTAAGAAATGAAAGTACAGCAGTAATTCTCATTATTATACCTTTTTTTTTCCAAATGAATTTAATCATTCGATTAACCAACACATTTCTCACGATCTATGTGGGATCATATTTTTAATTTATAAACTGATATTTTCCAATTTCTGAACGCACGATGCAGCTGTTTTCATTATAATACAGACTGCAGCAGCAGGGATTAAGACAATGTCATTGATAAGTCAAGCATACAGCTGCTTGGCTTCGTGAGCTCATGAGAAAATAGCCTGTATCCGATTTTAAAAGCTAAAATCAACACAAAACAAAAAGTCCAAATTGCGGTTTGTTTTGATGTAATTTCGGGTGGAAATTTTGTCCAAAGTACATTGCCATGTCAGGCACTTTGCAAGTCTTTGGCTTTCAGAACACGATCACAGGGCAAAACCCTTAAGAGCACTACAGGCTAAAGAGAGAGGCATCGTCTCACTGTTTGTCACTACATTTACACGTGACCAGTTTAGCTCTGTGAGAATAAGCCTTTAACCCAAGTTTGGTGAGATGTGTTATTTTGCAGGCCAGAAAGACAAAGAAAAAAACAACAAAACCACAACACCACACAGGCTTGTGCAATGTTTCTGTTGTTCACAGTTATACACAAAAATAAATAAGTCAACTGATTATTTATTAACAGTGCACGTAGGACGGAATATCTACTTCCTAAAAGAGAGGGAGGTTTTAGTCATTTACTGTTTATGAATGAGTGGAAATCACACACACATACGGATGGGCATTAGAGTGCAAACAAGGCTTTCAGCAATAACATTTCCTTTTGATAACATAGCTGCTGCATTTGAAGGTAAAACATATCTGTTCTTAAAAGTGGCATTATGGAAAAATTCAGTTGTCAAGATATCTTAAGGCATGATAGCCCTTTGGAGCAGGGAGTTTGTCAATCTTCCGCTGCTCTGTGGAGATTGTGGACGTAGCCGTGATGTCTCTGGTCCTCCAACCAGAGGTGCTTTCGGTTTCTCTCTCCCTCAGCTCAGCCTTTTTCCTTCCTTCCTCACTGGGATTATTTACTGACTCTGGAGGCTCAGCGTTCCTTAAGTGTTTTGTCCCCTTGTTGTCCCCAGCTGGGTCAGCTCCCTCTGCTCCCTCTGCGCTCGGCTGTGTGATCCAATCCTCTCTCCCCGTCTCCACTGCTGTGGTCAATGCCCCGGGCCCCTCTGTCTGGGCCAGTCGGCCTGTCGGGACCCGCCCTCACTGTGTACTCCCAGAGGTGAGCGCTCGGACCCGGTGTCGGCTGATGGCGTCCTCCAGGAACCCCGCCACTTTTTCACTGTCCTCCTACAAAGCGCCAAACGTAAGGAAACAGAAACACACAGGTTAATTGAAACAGAAATGGAAAATGATAGAGAATCACTGAAATATTTGACCTTACAAAGTCATAAAAAAAAACAAAAAAACATCTGAAACTCTTAGAATAATTCCTAAAAAAATCAAATTCTAATTCCTGAATTAAAAATATAATTAATGATGAACATTAAAACAGAAAAAAAAAGCATGAAACCCCCTTTAGTTTGTATTTTACCAATGATGAATTTACAGACAAAAAATAATATTTCAGTCATTTGTGCAACACTATTTGGGAAAAGTATCTCCTACATCAAATAAAACACTGTTTAGGCATTCGTGTTCAATTTTATCAGAAGTTTAAACAGAAAAATAATTGTCTATTAACCTTCATTTCGGAGCAAATTGAACATTGATTTACCTCATTAATGAAGGCATAATGAACAAGTTCACTGGCAAGGTCTTTGGAGGAGTCCGCTGAAAATTACACACAAGATATTGTCAAAAAAAAAAAAGGGACAAAACAACAAGACATTAATTACACCATTCAGCATTGTTAGTATTTGCAGGGACTGTTTCTAAATCATATTTAGCAAAACAAAGAAAATGCCTGAGAAGCTCAGATAGTTTCGAGAAGATATAAAATGAAGACAGTCTGACGAGTTTGGATATGTTTCTGGTGTGAATAAGCAAAAAAAGAAATAAATAATAATGAGAGCTGCGGATGACTTACTTGGAAGGATGTCACAGCTCAGCTGCCGATGAAGTTTGTCATCCATCCTCAGAAACAAAGAAAGCTAGGAGAGGATAACAAAGTCAGAATGTAGTCAAACTTAACTTGAGTTGAAGGGTATTGCCATATTGAAGTATTATTTTTGGTTGTAGCATTTTACTTCATATTTCAATATTTTTAATATCATCGTTGTGGCTAATCTAAATTCATATTAAAATCTTTAGGTTTTTGTAACATGTTTATTCTATGAACAAATATGATCCTACTTTATGTTAACAATTATTGACAAAAGAAATGCTACTTTGTGTGTTATTTATAAACTTGAAAGTTATCTTAGCAATGTAATTTAAATGAAAATATTATATGCAGGTAAACTGAACCAAACAACTTGAATTCACAATGCAAAATAAATGTGAATCTTTTGAGAAGAGTACCTGGTACTAATACTTGGGGAATTATGTTCACCCTTGTAAAAGAGATCTCGATCTCAATGGGTCCTTCCTGGTTAAATAAAGGTTAAATAAATGTTAATATGAAAATATATCATAATCTTTCCAACTCTAAAAGCTATCATATTGACATAAAGCTCGTTGTGCTTGAAAACTAGAAATCCCAACGTAAATAGCTTGGAATGAAATGGTGAAAGTAACTGTGTTTGACTCACATGAGTTTTGGTCCCTTCTTCATTCGACTCCAAATTACACTGCATCTGAACAACCTACGAATCGAATAAACACTCCGGTTAGTGCAGAAAGATAACAGCAAAATAGAGTTATTGTGGTGCGTTATGTGAATTTAATATGATAAATAAAATGCTTACAATTTTGGTGATTTTAAACCCAAATGATTGCAGTTTTTTTCACACTCTTTACCGCAGTAATTGCAAAAAGGTAAACATCAAGCGCTGCAAAATTAATTCGAAAGCATTCTCACTGCTGGGAGTTTAGCATGAAAACTAACCAAGAAGACAGGGAAAGTTGCAATGACTTGCTGTGGCAACTCTTAAAATCAAAACAGGTCCTCTTAAAAATTAGTTACACCAGTATGATAAGTAGTCAATGGGTAAACAACTGATGCAGTGAATTTCATTCCTTATCTTACAACGTTCATGACATATTGTTGCTTAAACACTGTAAACACAAGCCTCACCATGAAGTCTGGTTTCCGCTTTATAGCCACAATCAATACACACACGCACACACATACACACACATTGTGTCTGGAAGGCTCACCTTCCTCGTCTCTGTCTCCTGGGGCTCGGGAGTCGGTGTCTTGACTGTTTCAACCTGCTCCTGGGACAAGGAGAGAGCTCGAGGGACAGGGTGAGGCCGAGACGAGGCAAAGTTCATCAACGGGTAAATCCCATTCCTGAAGACAGAACGGCTAAATATTAAAACTGCTCTTCACTCACCGTGTAAATTACACTGGTACAATGCAAGTAACTTCACTTACTTGACATCCTCCAGGAACTTGTCGAGCTCCAACGGAGAAACGTGAGAGTACCTGGAGGACAGGCGGAGGTACAGACAAGCAGTCAGTGTTGTGCTTGGTGTGTCATGTAGTGTTCACTCACAGACAAGTACTGTAGTTAGTTGATCCTTACTTGAGCTGAACTCCCTGTCTGTCGTCATGTTTGATCTCGGCCATGATGGCGTTGGGGTCAAATGATTTGGTTTTCTCCTCCACGCAGTTCTCAGGGAGCAAATCTGTGGATGCGACACAAGTTTGTGAATTAACAAACATTTTAGAAACACATGCAAACAAGCAGTTAGAAATTCGAATATATGTCTATTAGAAATAATAACAGCGTCTCTCAGATTGTTTGAAGACAGAGAGAACAGATGAAAACCTATTTTCCTGGCCCCGATATTTCAAACCTAATAGTTTAAGATCAAATTAAAAGTGTTACATCAAAATTGCTCACACAATCACGCGGCGCACTGACAAAGTAAGAAATTTTCACGAGAAAAGCTTGGCACACGGTAAGAAACTCACACTGGTTGTTGATGAGGCAGTGGGCGGCGAGCAGTTTGAGGGAGTGGACCTCGAACAGGACGCGGTGGAACAGGAGGTCGTGAGCAGTCGGACGAAGTTTGGCTTCATGACACAAACAGGACTGAGTGAACTCCTGCAGAAAGCGACAGGCTACTCAGTGTAATGCGTAACCAGCACAACTGTACAGCATGACCCAGTTTACTCAGCACCACTGTTCTGCTCACTCGATTCCTGTGCACAAAGTGCAAAAAGTCCCAGTATTTACTCGGAAATAAACATAGTTGCAAGGCAGTGTGTGGAGGCGAGTGTTAATACAGCAGCGTGGGGCAGTTTGTCTTTTTTAATCCATGCTTTGGTGTTTGCACTGTTGCATATTGAGGACAGGAAGTATTTTGGAAACTCACTCTCATGAGAGGGTCTTCCAGAGAGTGACCTGCATTGGATATGGCCTCCTTGGACACTGCACTATCCCCGTTGGCTTGAATCTCCAATACTGCCATCTGGAGGTACAAATATTCTGTTAACACACTGGACCAAAGACAATTCAAAGGAACTCTTGCAGATTGGTTTCTCTCACCTCCAAAGCACAGATGCCAAAGGAGAAAATGTCTATAGCGTAATCGTCTTCACTCGCTGGAGGACATGAGCAGAAATAGAGAGTCAAAATACAGAAATATCAACAAGTATTCAAAGTATTGGGGTGGCTCTTTAAAAGGGAGCCAAGTGAGCTTCAAGCAGGACGTCTGGGTATGTCTGGATAAAACCACTCATTATTTTATCCGAACACACAGAGTTAAACCTGAATTGTATTGGAGAAGAATGAATAAATGAAAAGCAACTACCGCAAGGAGCAGGACAGGATTTAAGCTTTTTATTGACTATCTCAACAGCAACAATATCATCTTATACACAAAGGAGTCCAGCATTAAACCAAGAGGTACTACTTGATGTGAAATATTGAGACTCATTACTGTACATATGAATTTGTTAATGTTTTTAAAAATCTAACCAGCACAAATAATCACTGTGGCCTCAATAAATCAGACATTTTCCTTATTATCTATTATAATTAGCATAAATAGGTAACAAATTTGGGGTCTTTTGGGTGGAGAACACACGAGGTCCATCTATCCATCTTGAATAAAGCATTTTACACAACAGGGGAACATAAGAAGAGACAGTCACACACTTAGATTCACAGATAAAGGAAAAAAAAATGCTTCCACACTTACATCCATATTCTGGAGCAAAAAAGTGAAGATTCCTCTGTTCATCGCGGTGTTGTCGTCCTTTGCTATGCACGCTGGCATCTGGAAACACTGATCAGAGAAACCAAAGAGCACAGATACACGAGATGAGAGACAACGAGGAAGGGTGGATATACCAATGAAAACGTTACGCCAAAATACTGTATTTCTTACCGTTAACAAATAGCCGATGCCACACTATGAAAAAAAAAAAAAAATGAAGAGGAAATTAATTATTATTTTGGTTTTGTAAAGCTGCATTATGACCCTCCCAACTAAAACAAATGCAAGTAAGAAGAAAGTTTTTGTGGAACTGCATTTCTACGGCGGCATCTTTAAAAATAAATCTCCCCAAGGCTTGACTGGGGAAGTCGCAAAGTATATTAAACAGTAGTAAACAAACACACCTGCATATGTACTATTATAGGATTTGCTTGTGTTGCAAAGTTCATGATAAAGTGGCACAATCCCAAGGATTTACAAAACAGTGCATAAAAAGCTCATATGATTAGAGGAATAAATAAAAGGAGTTTATTGTGCTGACATTTTGTTTTGTGTGACGTCCTGAAATATTGGCAAATGTGTCATTTAACCTGTGAGAGATTGGGGTTTGATGCATTGAAGCGGACACTGGGATTGGGCCCAAAAGTGGCCGATAGTGGTTGCAGTAGCGTAAAAGTTCCTGTTGGGAGCAGACCTGAGCCAATCTTGATGAGGCCGTTGTGCTGGATGAAGATGGTGTCACATGTCAGGTTGCCATGGATGATTGGTGGGTCACAAGAGTGCAGGTAACTGAAAGCAAACAGTGAAAGCCACATTTCATTAATGCTCTGCCTGCAGTAACACACATCTCTCGTGATATAATATGCCAGAAAGGACATTGGTCAGTACCTGAGTGCAGAGAGAATCTGGGTGCACCATCTTTTCCAGGCCTAAAATAGAAAGTAATGGAACAACATGAATAGACTGGAAAAAAATAAGAGGTCGAGGAGGGAGGAGGAGTGCAACTGTACTGTATTATTTATATGTGTAACATAGGCCTGAGAATAAGGACAAATCTGTTAGATTTTACCAATGGGGAATAAATTCATTGCATTTAATGTTTTGCATTAATAAGAAAAATAGATGATCACAGAGCCAGACAGAGGAATACATTTCCTGAATGATTTAAAACATTATGAGGATAAAATACATGTCTGAGCAAAGTGAGCCACCCCGACATCCTGTTACATAATTTTTAATCCAGCTGGAAATATGGACGTGACGAGGAATTGGACCGCAGTACCCTCTGCAGCCACGACAAGACAAACCCAGCAACGGAGAATATGTAAACTCTCAGAGACACAGTGTGACAAAACACCGACCTTCACATTCATGGTCTTGTGATTCTTTTTAGTTTTCTTCAGGAACTGCTTGAGGCTGCCTGATGACATGTATTCCGTGATGAATATAACCTGCAGGTCATGCACGGGAGGAGAAATAATTAATTCTCGGCCGTGTGCAAACAATTGCAAGGGATAAGTAAGAAGCACTGAGGGTAAAAGTCTCACCCGAGCCTGGCTCTCCTTCATGTCCAGCCAGTATTTGTGGAACTTCACGATGTTGGGGTGTTCGACCTGCATCAGGTTCTCAAACATCTCCTTGATTTTCTCCTGTATGACAAATATCAGAGGTGTTTGACAATTTCACATCACATTAGCTTCAGGCTTTTATCCCAAACAGTTTCACATTTTTTTTCAGAATAAAGTCACATTTTGGGCAAAAGAGTTAGGATACCTCTTGTGCTTTGAAGACCTTCTTGTCTGAGAAGAGGACTTCATTCCAGACCACCTCCACACCCTCCTCTGTGTCCATGGCCAGAGAGGCGCTCTCCACGCCGGGGACATTGCCTTGGCTAACCTGTAATTACAAAAGAGGGAAATATACTGAGGCAAATAATGGATTTCACACAATATAACCAATACATGTAGTGCGTTTTCATCAGTAACCTCATTTAAGGACATATTTATCATATGCTTTGTCACTTGAGGGAGAACGAGCATTAGGTACAAAACATGTGATTCACAATATACATTTTGGAAGGCATTACTGTTTCTTGGTGCCATTAATTAATAAGTAAATCATGGAACACATTACAAAAATGAATACTGCAGGGATTTAGATTGAACATAGTAAGCCGACCAGATAGCCATGTCATCCAGCAGTTTAATACCATTTTCTGCCACGAGATGGTGTAGTGAGCTACACGGGGCTCTAATAAGATCTCAGTCAAGAGAGAATGAAGCAGGTATCAACACATGCGGATGTAACTATAAATAGGTCAAAAGGTAAAGCTCCCAGCAGATATTATCTAAAAAAAAAAGGTAAGGAAACCTTGTTATCCAACGGACAAAACTGACATCACATCGATCTTACAGACTGCAACTTCAAACTCCAGCAAAAATCAGAGCAATACTTGATGTCCTAACTGAGGCTCACACTAACACTGGAATCACTGATTTAATCCAATAACGGTTCACACGTGCCTGCGTCCTTTAAAGACGCCCAGTTGTTAATCATGCAGAGCTCTTTAATATTACAACATACCAGCAGATATCATCAATGTCTTTGTTAAAATACTGCATGTCTGAAATGATTAGCCCCCGCCACCCCCCGTGAATATCATACCCACTCAAAGCCCCACGTGAACCATTCAGAGAATTATGAGCGGCACACTCCACTGATAAAACATTTAATCTGGGTGAGAAGACGATATTGTCATTTAGGCAAAAGGTTTTCATTCAAGCATTATCAGATTCAGTCTTCCGTCCAATAATGCACGAGAGCACATCAGTGCAGACAGACATGAGATCATCGCTCTGCTGGGGCTACGTGAAATGCCGCCAACGCGCTGCATCATGCTGATGAACAGCAAAGAGCAGCGAGAGGATGAGCAGCAGCTTGTGTGAAGAAATAAGAGATGGATTAGTGAGGGAGAAGTGAGGGGAATTGTGGGCGAGGGATTTAGAAGGATGAGACATAAGCCACAAGATGGAGGAGATGGTACCAGGCTCAGATCTCTGGAAGGAGGGGAAAAAGCACAGTGGAGGAGCAGAGTGGTTGACTTTATAATCTGACAGACGCAGACAGCGCCGGGGGCTCCATCGCTGCATGAGGCAGCAACCCAGCTGAAAGACTGCTCGTCACAGGATATTGCTGCCTCAGCTGGGACCTGATGTAATCTCCCGCTGCCTTTATGAAGCTGCGTTTGTGGCGGGGGAGCAATGAGAGGCTGGACCAGGATCAAAGTTCATTCCTTTAAGCATTATAAACATGACGCAAGAGCCATAATTCCTAACTAATCCTGCATCTTGATAAAGGGGAAATTAAGAGAATCAGTGTCAACTGAAGAGGTTTGATAGGATTAACTAATTTTTTGGAATCCATTTTTAGAAAAACGTTAACAGTTAGTGTATCAACCACTGTGAAGTTAGGCACAGACATCTGTGCAACATATTATCTAGGACTTATTAAACTCTCTGCTGGTAACTCTTTATGATTCAATATTCTTCTATCTCTTTACAAGCGCTGACAAAGCCTCAGTAGATCTTAACTTGAAAGACGTTTTATCTTCTGACCTTTCAGGACCTCACTAACTGACTTTCTTCTGATTGGCTGGGGTGCTGGATGCTTTTTCTTTTTTTTTTTTTTTTTTTTTAACAGCATTGAGCTTATCAACATGCAGCATCTAATCCTTGTCATTTGACACCAGCTTCTTTGGGACAGTGGAGAGTTAATAGTGAGAGAAGTAGGCCTGTGATCCTACTGCTGGCAGCTCTCCATATAATAGATAATGTGAAATGAAATCCAATAAATCAGGCCTTTAACCATGATGCAGAGGTAAAGATTGGGGATCATCCTCCAACATTTTGAGAGCATCTACACTAGAAAAGACATAGTTATTGTATTACATCAGTAACTTTTCCCGGCTCACCTCGTGCATAGCCACGAAGAAAAAGTTTAGCCTTACAAACCAGCGGTAAAACTCTTTGAACAAGTGTCTTTTAGAGCTAGACAACCATGACCTCTGACCTCTCCCTCAAGATTTTGTAACTAGGACTAATAAACAGTAAAAGTGGAATATAGACAATGCTACAATTTCAACATGGTGTCGCCTTGATTTTGGCATTGGTACCTGTCAGCAACACAAAATCAAAAGTATATACAAATATTCTTTTAGTTTTCAGACACTATTCTAATACACTGTATCTCTAGTTTTGTCTTTGAACTGTACACATAATGTGGCAAAAACGTTCCACTCACTGCTGTCCAAACACACTTTAAACCAAAAAAATATCATGGACAATATTTACTGACTTGATGACTTGTTGTGAATGATTGCTGAGTGCTGTGGGCATTATACGACATGATAAGCACTGGTGATTGACAAATACATCGAGGTTGTAGAAAAATGAATGCAAAAACAAGATAAGTCACAGAGTTCCGTTATTCCATTATAATCATACAATTTTAACTCAGAGTACATTGACCTTTACCTTTATTTACTGACTGCAAATCAAATAACCCCCCCCCCCCAAAAAAAAAAAACATGGCAAACAGAAT
>OMNM01017808.1:2488-19002 GCA_900302745.1 Parablennius parvicornis | reverse complement strand
AATTAAAAATAGATATATATTGGTAATTATGTATTAAACTATCTGTAGGTCATAGTGACTACAAATATTAATAAAGTAAGATAGGATTTAAAAAAATCATTTTCAAGTTGTTGTTTTTTTTTTCAAATGATCAAACCTTCAGAAACTGTATTCACTGCAGTAGTGGCAAAAGGAGAAAAGTTTCCGTGTTTAATGAGTCTGCATCATATTGTTCAAAATATCATCACAAGTTGTGCCAGTAACACGTTACTCTAATATGACCACTTTTCTGGGGGGGGAACGAGTAATCTAACGCGTTACTATTTCCAAACCAGTAATAAGATTACAGTTACTTCTCCAAGTCATTGAGTGTTACTATTTTAGTAATACTATTATAATGTTACTATTGTAGTGTTACTATTGTAGCATTACTATTGTAGCGTTACTATTATAACGTTACTATTGTAGCATTACTATTGTAGCGTTACTATTGTAGCATTACTATTGTAGCGTTACTATTATAACGTTACTATTGTAGCATTACTATTGTAGCGTTACTATTGTAGCGTTACTATTGTAGCGTTACTATTGTAGCGTTACTATTATAACGTTACTATTGTAGCGTTACTATTATAACATTACTATTGTAGCGTTACTATTGTAGCGTTACTATTGTAGCATTACTATTGTAGTGTCACTATTGTAGCGTTTCTATTATAACGTTACTATTGTAGCGTTACTATTGTAGCATTACTATTATAACGTTACTACTGTAGAGTTACTATTGCAGTGTTACTATTATAACGTTACTATTGTAGCGTTACTATTGTAACGTTACTATTGGAGCATTACTAATATAACGTTACTATTTTAGAGTTAGTATTGTAGAGTTACTGCACCAGCAGGAGCCTCGTCTGTTTTCTTGTGATATCTGTAAATTCTCAATTTGCTAGTCTGACTTCGATTTTCTATTTTTTTTTTTCATGTTCTTTTGCTCCAGGCTCATTTAGAGACGCCCTGTTTAAGGGAAACATGCAAAACTGGGAATCACGTGTGGGAAAGTTTTTCCGTCTGACGGCTGCCGAGATGAAACCGCGGTTATGAACGCAGGCCGGTGCTCAACAAAGTGGCACAATTTAATTTGTGTGGCAGGAGTGCGCCGCAGCGATAGACTGGGTAATGAAACCTCTCAGCTCTAAGTTCTGTCTACTTTATATTCACAAAGAGAAACGAGCGAGGCAGCCATCGTGGAGACATGCAAATACGTTCATCGCTTTAATACGGGCTTCACCCATTTTGGGCGGCGACTTTGACAAGCAGAACAAATGCCCTGCGAACGCAAACATGTGCAGGTCAGGAAGAGCGGCGCTGATGGCCGAGGCAGGATTCCACTTCCTTTATCCTCTTTTCAACGCCGGCAGTCACATTCTGCCTGTTCGCTTACTGTTAAATTAGTCATCTGAGATTAGAGGCGGCTTAAGGAAGAAAAGTTTCCCCTCCAAAAGTTGATAAAGCTCCGACACTGTACGTACGCTGAACATATGCAAAAAAAACAAAACGTGGAAGTTTGCGAGGTGAAAGTTTCCGTTCAGACAAACTGCAATGAGGGAGCTGTTTCATAAAGTTTTTTGTTTTTTTTTTTTCCCTCTCCAAGTAAATTTAATCAGTCAGCCATTAAGAGAAAAGTGAAACCAGAGGAGAAAAGCCGCAGTTGAGCAGAATAAACGGCTTAAGGGCGGAGGAGACGCATCGGAGCAAAGCAGATCTTAGAAAATACAAGAAATTATCATACAATAAAGGTAACAAGGCTTTTCAAATCATATCAGAGAGGAGAGCCACAGAGGGAGGACTGATTCCTGGCATTTGACCCGGAGCCGCTCCAGCAGGACAAACGACAAAGTGGACGACCAGACTTCCAGCTGCGAGGTGCTTCTGAAGTCACGTTCTAAAAGCTCTGAGTCAGAATCCTGAGTTTCACCTGGAAACATTTCCAGTTTAGAACCTTGGTTCCGTGTATAATTTAGAACACCGAAATGTTCCTGTACTTCAGTTCTAAAGTTCGTAAAACCTCCCTTCTGAAGAGTTGGAGTCCAGAGTTTAAAAACTTCTCGCAACTTTTGTCCTCAGGATCTAACAAAGTGTTCAGAGTTGAAGAACGGAAGTTCAGCGTGTCCTGCAGTATCTGCAGCTGGATGGTGCTGAAAGTACTGGACACCTTCAGGAAGGGATTCATTTACCTGTGTTCCTTATTCCATTGTAAACTTGAAATGAAGTGTGGTCCAGTACAGTTGAATTTGTTCCTTGTATATTTAGTGGTTTGTTCTTTAGCAAAGTTGTGAAAAATTGACGGAGAGAAAGTGAAAGTGAAAATCTGTAGTTTAGTGAATTTGGACAATTTACTGCTGTGGGGATGACGCCCGGCTCTACCTTTTAACCAAAATAAAATGTTATTGAAGTGACCTTTAGGCCTACATAATCTGGTTGAACAGGAAGATGTAAATTAGATGCGTAGATAGGAATGCCTTTCTTTACGATGTTGATGTTTGGAGACCTTAAGACCCTCCTGTCACGACAGTTAAGTTGATTGACAGTGTTGGTCGAGAGGCCTGTTTATGTCGGCTTACGTAGCTTGAACTTTTTTACTCTTAGTATGTGACCATGTTCTGAACCTGAAAGTTCATCCTTGATATGTTAACATACGTCCATCCATGAAGTACTTTTTCATCTTCACCACATCAAGGAATCGACTCCAGCTCTGTCCACATGTCAGAGTGTCCTTGAGCAAGACACTGAACCTTAAATTTCTCCTAATTTGTGGACTGAGCACCTTTGGCAAGTGATTTGGGGGCCGATCAAACTGAAGAAGAACAGTACATCAGTGAAACACCTCCGACAGCTCACCGATGTGGATCTTCTGGTGGCCTGTCATGCGCTCGCTCTGCGTTGTGTTGCTCATCATGCTGGTCTACGACCGCCACAAAGGAACACTCATGTTTGCAGAGCTGCTGTCTGTCTGTCTGTATGTCTGTCTGTCTGTCTGTGCAGCTCGCACTGTGACCACAGAGCCATAAGCCCGACTCCAATTAGACCCACGTCATCAAAGAGATGGAAAATGAACCGGAATAGATGTAAATCTTCCTCCATGGCAGAGAAACTCAACCAAGAGGAGACACACTTCAATTCCAAAAGAGACCAAAAAAAAAGTTAAACAAAATCACGAAAAAAGATGCAAATGTTAGAAACAGAATGAACCTGAATAGAAATATTTTGCTGCACATATGGGAGACATGGCCACAATGACTAAATGTGAAGCAGAATAGAATCAAAATGACAACGGACACAAACTGACTGAAATTAGACGCAAAATGACCTCAAATCAACACAAACTACCCGAAAGGAGCAAAAAAATCCTAATAGACAGAAAAATCACTAAAATAGATGCAAACTTAGCACAGAGACAAAATAATCCAGAAAAACCTAAGATGTGAAAATGACCACAAAAAGACTCAGACCAACCAGAAATAGACAAACTGACTCTCAGATAGAATCATCAGAGAGTGGAGGGAGACGATCAGAAATGGATGTACATGAATTCCAAAATAGATCCAAAATGAGCAGCAGGATCCTCTGAAGCTGCTGCCCACTGGAGGAGCGCCTCATTAATCTGAAAATAACTTTTCTTGTCCCAGCGTGAGTGTCGTTATCAGCTGTGATGAGCACTAGCGTGCTTAAAAAGTGGTTATAACATCAGGAATCTATAAATCACATTATTGAAACTCGGCTACGTTTTCTAAAAACTAAATACTATTCAATAATTCTTAACAAAGAGTCGGCGCATTAACACGTAACTCAGCCAATGCTGCTGTCTTAAGACTTACTATTTCACTAAATTCCTGTTAACTGGGTAAAGAGCGCCTCGTTAATCCTGAACTGACTCAAGCCCCATTTACACAATGTTTACAGTGGAAACATCGTTTCTTTTTTCATTCTCGTCTCAGATAGTTTCTTGTTTCCACAGCATCGTTTTAAAAATGACGTTGATTTAGACTAAAAACAATAGTTTTCATGTCAGTCCACTGGTCGGTGCTGTTGTCAGTTGTAGTCCTGAAAGCACACACACATGCAGCAGAGAGCAGTGAGCTCTAAACATTAACACTGGGAGAACACGGACATTCTAGTGGACTGACCACTAAAGGTTTTGTGTTTATGTTTGACACGGAACCCAAACTTGCAAAATCCTCATGCAAATAACTGACCAAACACTCAAATGAGTTTTATCCACAAAAATATTTATTTAAAAAAAAAAAAAAAAAAAAAAACCCTTCCTCGTTGTGTTGCGGGCGACGTCTGTGGGTGGTCAGTACACTTTGGACCTGCGGAGGGAGAATGTGGAGTGAGTGGACGCGAGAATAAGCAGGTGGAAGAATGGAAGGTCTCTCACCTAGAGAAGGTGGAGACGGACAGCAGGCCGAGCACCAGCTCCAGGCCGTAGAAGCAGAGCAGCACGGCGCTGAGGATGAACTCCAGGCGCAGCACGAAGGTCTGCAGCAGCAGGTAGTACACGGCCAGCGCGGCGCACGGCAGCAGGATGAAGAGCGAGGCGCTCAGGGCCAGAGAGCGCTCGCACAGGTTCCCCTTGCAGCCTGCACACAGACCGTCTGCTTCAGCCAACATGTGTGGATGCTGTTTCTTCTTCTGTCTGAAGGAACTTTGACTCACTCACAGATGAACTGGTGGGAGTTTAGAGATCTCTTCTTTGTTTCTGTTAACGTCCGCACCTTATTCTGTCTGGACAGACTGACATCTGTCTGGACTCTTTTAAAACTTGTGAATATTTCACATCTTTTCTCAAAAGTCCCACAAACGTAAATACTGTGGAATGATTGTTTCAGTCAGAAATGTTAAAAAAGGACAAACAATACAGCAATCTCCCACAACATTATGAGCATTTCCCTCTAAGGCCACAATAAACACATTTTTCTTCTTCTGCAATTCTGTGCTTTAAACACATTTTCTCATCTGCTTGATGCTTATGTTTGAAATAAAGAAAATCCTCTAATTGAGAGTGAAACTTCTCTTTATTTTTGTGTTTTCATGGAAGCACTGTTGATCACTGTCGACCGGATTATGTCACAGTGTGATAGTGAAAATATGAAGTGAATTTGAAAAAGCCAACACTTCTTTGATTCAGTTTTTGTTTCTAAGAATCTTTTCATTGTAAAAGCATTGTTGTGTGTGTGTGAGATCAAAAAAAAAAAAAAAAACACTGGTGTCTGTTATATTACTGGTTTTAGTGGGAAGCAAAGCTTCTCCACCTCCAGTTTGGATAAATATTCCCATGAGGCTCTGATCCTCTGACTTTTAATCTGAATCTCATCGAGGTAAAAACGAGGAAGGAGGTGAATTGAAAGATTCAACGAGGAAAAAATATCATAAAAACTTGACAACAAGCAGAGAAGTTGAGCTTTGTGTCTTTGTATTATTCATCAACTTGATCAACAGAACTTCTGCTGTGCGACCGTCCAAACAGACAAGATCCAGCGGTGTGACACATCACCAACACCAACGTCTCAACAACAAAGAATTGCCAGATGTTGCTGGTTGAAATAGCTTCAAAAAACAAGCTTATATTTTCAAATCTACAGACATGAAGTCATCATAAATCGAGGGTTCGGTGTCGTGAAAGGGTTAAATTAATGTGTAAAAAGTTTAATCGGTCAGGTTAATATTAGATATCAGCGAGGAAGTGAAGCAAAGGCTCATGTCTCACCGTAAAAGAGCCGCAGGGTCTCCAAACCGAGGAAGATGAGCAGCAGCACTACATCCAGCACCAGGTTGTCAGCCGGGTACGGCAGCAGGATCCCTGGACGGACAAAGCGGAGAGGAGGATGAAGAGACAGGGATTATACACTCTGTTTTTCAGCCTAAGGACTTCACTCATACCTTTGTAGATGAACATGAGGACCTCTGCAAGGTAGAAAGCCGCAAAGTACCAGCCATTCAGATAGAAGAGGACCTGCAGAGGAGTGGACGACAACTGGGAGGGAAAACAGTCAAGTACTGGAAACATGTTTCTTTGCTGCAGCAGAAACGATATAGAAGAAAATAGAAGTCCTGGTCCAACAGGAAACGTTAACATCCGGCTCCCGCGACCAGTATGAACCAGATGTTGATCACATATGTTTATTTTAAAGACATTTCATATAGAATCATTTGAAATATGTTCTTGTTATTATGGCTATTTCTATGAATGGCAGGTGTCTCTTAAAAAATTATATTTTAATGATGTTACTCAGTAAACAAAAGTTTCACGCAGTATTTTGTTCTTACCCTGACAACTTCTAATATTTCTCTTCAATTCTTTGCAAAACAACTTCAAATGTTTGTTTACAATGACTTTTGAGTTCCTGATTATTACATTTCATGTAAGAAGACAGACTCCAGACTCCAGACGTTTTCATCGCTCTAACTCCTGGGCAGCGGTGCAGTGTTGTAGCAAGTTGAGTCCAGGCTGAGCTTGGAGGCTCTGCGGTTTGCATGTTATCCATGTCCATGCATGGGCATCCTCCCACAGTCCAAGAACATGCATTTGGGACTAATTGCTGACCCTAAATGTGCCATAGATGTTAATCTTAAGTGCGTGCGTTAGTGTGAGTGGATCTCCAGCAGGTCGATTTAACCCCTACAGAAGCCTCACTATCCTACCGGCTCGCAACAACCAAACTTCACATTTTCCCCCGATTTGATGAAGACATGGATTCATTCAGGTTGGTGCCACATTGATGTCGAGCAGCTCAAGTTTGCATCCTGATGCCTCCACCTCCACGAGCTATTTCAAGTGAAGGATACGATCTGCTGATTTCCTGCTGAAACACCAGAGAAACAGTGTCACAAATGATGAGAGTACAGAAACAATCCTGCTGCTCTGCTGCTAATTAAAAGATATCTGACCAAACAAAATTCAGAGAAAGTTGTTTATACATGTATTTCCTCTATTTCTTTGTAAATCACTGCGAATGGGTTTGTGTCTGAATGCTGCTTTATAAATAAAATTACATTGCTGTCAGGATGAAGAAAGTGTAACGACATACATAATAAGAAAACATTTTATAGTTTCATTCATTATCTGCGATATTTAAATGAAAAGGGATACCGATTGAAAAGCAGTTGTCGACCATATCAAATAATTGTTAGAAGTGAGCAGTTTTACCTTTAATCTGAGACCTACAGGGACATTGGAAGCAAATACTCATCATCGATCCCTGATCACGGATAGCTTGCAGTTAACTCACTTAGAACACTGCTAACACAAGATGAAGTTTACAATCGTCCCTGAAAACTTGGCTGTCATTAAAAATCCGTAACATATGGAGTGTAAACGGTGCAACTTTATCGCTTGTAAAGCTCATTTAGAGATTGTTTGTGCTTCGGAGAAAGATAAGATATGTTTCACTCACCAGACGCCATCTTTGAGTCCCTCCAGTTGCCATGGAGACAGTGTCTTCTTCGCGAGATTTGTCTGAAGCGCTGACGTGCTGCCTCCTGCAGGATAAAGACAGACTTGCTGCCACATGGAGAGAGTTTCCGTTGCTTAACTTTAACTTTAACAGATTTTATTCGCTATTTGTATATTATTTGAACTAGTTTGCAACCATAGAAGTGTATCCTGTCACCATATTGGCTCGTGATCAAGTAGCAAGAAAAGCGCTTTATATTTTGTAATCAATTAGATGTGTTATAAGGCACAAAAACGTTCGCAGTGTTTTCGTTTTTGTCATTGATATAAATATAAGGATAAAGAATTATTGACTGGATGTGTATTGTCATTATTTGGCACAAAAAAAATATTTAGTCAGTTTATGCTTTAGCTAAAACTAAAACTACATTACCCATTAACTTCCGGTCGGCTTCTGATTGGCCGGCACCGTGCGGAGAGGTTACGTGGCACTGCCGCAGCTGCGCGTGCTCAGTCAGAGCAGGAACCCAAGCAAGATGGCGGTGTCGGTGCAGAGCGGCAAGATGCAGTCGAGTCTGTTAACAGTTTTCCTCCTCTTCGTCTTCTCCAGCTCCGTCTCTTCTCTGTACTTCCACATCGGGGAGACCGAGAAGAAGTGTTTCATCGAGGAGATCCCCGACGAGACGATGATTATCGGTAAGTGTCCGTGGCGTACGGAGCTAAGGGCTATTAGCTCAACTAGAGCTAGGTGGCTAATCCGCCAGCTTTAAAGTTTGAGTTTCCTCCTTCGAAAGTCAAGAAAACAATCCAAAAACTACACCTCTAGCTGTGTTTCCTTCACTCATGCATACTTAATGACAAAGAGTGTTTTATTATTTCTCTGCTAATGTTTAGTCACTTTCCTGTCGTTGTGTTAGTTAAATTGGCTTGATTAAGAGCCTAATAATGAATTAGTTTCGTAGTTTTAAAGTTTTAGGCTAAAAATATAAAATTCAACTTCTGCTTTTATGGTCATATTCATCTGTTACAGTATGAAATGGCCTACAATCGTCATAAAATGACGAAACAGGAAATGAAAAAATCAGGTGTTTACCTTGCTGATTTCTGAGATTTCATTTCAGAATTTATTCCTAAATTTCAAATCAAGCTGTTATTAAAATGTGTTCCTGGTGGATGTAATCTGTGTTAAAGGCCTTTAATTGTGCTCACCTTCTAATGACACGTAGGTCAAACTTTCCCAGGTTCAGATCTAAACTTTGCAATATAATTCAAGAAAAAAAATGCAATTTCATTCATTTAAATTGAATGTTTTATTCGTTACAAACGGGCTTTTGTGACTGTTCAGTCTGTAAGGTTGATCAGTCCTCATATTTTTTAATTGATTTTTATTTAATTTGATCTGCCTTCAGGGAAATTGTAGTAAATTCATTTTTGGCAAGAAAATTAATATTTAAGACTTCTAAGGCTGTCTTACTTCACATATAATTCAATATTCTTAATTCACATTTGAATGATCAATTATAGCTACATCTGCAGTTATGCCTGGTGTTGAACCATATGATAGGAAATTGAGACTTATCTCTGAATAATCCCGGCTGCTGAATAAATGTGAACAGATGTAACAATTTAGGAATTACTGCTCCAGTTTGGATTTTGGTTTTATATCTCATAATCCCACCACAGTGGGATGTTGTAATTATTTAGCTCGATGAGCAGCTGTCAGACATGTGGGTTCTTTGAAAAATGTCAGCAAAGTAAACAAAATGAGACCAGAGTGGAAACTATGGTATTCTCCTCAAATTTGGTTCCTTGTTTTCAATTTTAGCGGCCAGTTTGGAAGAATTGCAACACAAATTCCTACTTTGCATTTCCACGAGAGTTAAAGATCTTCTTAATAAGAAACTGTTTGAGTTCAGCAGCTGTTCTTAGGCGAGTCTTGGGATCTCCAGGTGTGTTCCTGCAGACCTCCTCCCCGGCATGGTTTAGCTCTCGCCCTGCTTCGACACACCTGATTGCAATGACGCTCATTATTTGGGTTTGTTAGGTTGGTGATGACATGATCATTAGATTCAGGTGTGTCGAAGCAGCTGGAACATGCAGGGCAGGAGCTCTCCGGACTGGAGCTGGACGCTTCTGTAGAACTGTTTACAACAGCTCCGGTCCGGTGGAGCACCTGTCCTGCGTGTCTTAAGGCTGTTATGTGCTGGACGCGTCCCCGAGCTCCGTGCGGCAGAAGAAGAGACTTGGATTTAAAGATAGCGGAGCTGAAGTCTCATTTAAAAATCAAACACATATGAGTTATTTTTATTTTATTTTCTTGATATTTTATTTGCCATCGTTTTTGACTTACAAAAATACGTCACTTGTTCAATTTTACCTGCATTAAAACAGTGTTGAATAGCAAATTCAATAAAGTCCAGTATTTTCTCTAGCATAGCTTTTCTAAACACATTGTCCTGCAGAGTTCAAGTCCCTGTGGTGTCAGAAAAATCATTTGAGCTGAATTTGCAGCGCAAGATATGGCCAATGTCCAACAGGTTCACCTGCTGGTGTCCAGGAGAAGTCTACTTGTTCTGCTCTCATTTAACACTGTGATGGAATTGTATTTGCAATGCACTGCCCCCTGCAGTTTGGGAGGGGGAGTCACGTGTAGTACAAATGGCGCACACGTTCTCTCTTGCTGATTCCGCACATCGTCTAAGTTCTGCACGTTACGCCCGCGCATCAAGCATAAAACAGCCTTTAGCTGCTCGAACACACCTGAGTCTCATATCGAGCCCCTCATTACAATCAGGTGTTGCGTCCGGAGAGACCTAAACCATGCCAGATGTTTGGACGGGCATCACAAACTGAGACGAGGGGTTTGTTGGAATCGTCCCTCCTCTCTCCTTTCCTAGCCGCTTGTCCGTAACCCCGGAAGTTTTGAAGTGGCAGCCACGATACGGAGCGTTGGAATTGTCTGGAAGCTGAGGAAAGGAGGCTCATTGCTTCGTTTATAACCTCCTTTAGCCTAGGAAACATCGATGCATCCTTTACCAAAAGAGACCAGATAATGCTGCCCCACAATTCCTTGCGGCGACAACATTTAAAGGGGCCCGCTCATCCGAGCGTTCAGGGAAACTCAGGATGATTAAAAAGGGAGCAGATCATCTGCTCTCTCGCTGGTTGAAGCTCCTCCCTCTGCTGTGATCACCATGTTCAGGTGTGTGCAGCTTGTTCCTGCTCGGATTTAAAACTCTGCAGAACACCTGGAGATGAGAATTAAACATTTTTCGTTTTGCTTTCCAGGAAAGAACCACTCATAGATTCACATCGACACAGCTGAAGAAAGTTAAAGCATCATAAGCACGGTGCCTCAGTCGCCATGGAAACGGAGCGCTTTACTAATCGTCTGTTTGGATCCGATCAAACCAAACTACTACAAGACTTGCATTCAGGTCCACATGAGGACTGCTTATATGATCTTTTAAATAATGGACTTTTTTTTCTTCTAATTACCTAAATATGTTGACATTTAATGGAGTGATTGAGTCGCTTTAATATTTTTAGACTTCCTTCTGCCTTCAGTCCTCATTCAAGCCTAAACGTCTTATCTGGGTGAAGAAGTCGGACGAAGTTCAAAAAGTGGCATATTTGTACTAATCTGTTGCAGAAAGACCCACGTTACATTTGTGACAACCATAAAACGCCATTTCATTCCAAGTTTCCCCACGGAGAGCTTCAGAAGCAAAACGACCAGTTTTCAAACGCGTCTGACAAGTTTGAGAGAGAGACGAGGAAGACCCACCCCCGGTCTTTCATTTTTTTTTAAATGAGATTCAGTAAATGCACACTTTGAGCACGTGGCATGGTGACAGAGGAAAGTAAACAGATTTAGTTTGTTTTCTGTGTTAAATTGGTGGTAAAAGGAGGATCCTGGACAGTTTTCCAGGTCTGGAGATTCAAGGAGTCGACACTAATCTGGGTTTAAATCGCTAAAGCAGGAAAAGCCCGGAGGAGTTTCTGGACGTCAGCTTTTGAACCTGATTTAAGTGTTAATGTTGACTACGATTGAATGAATATTAATTAGAAAAAAGCAGAAAATTCTTCATTTTAATGTGTGTGTTTCAGGAAACTACCGCACTCAGCTGTACGACAAATCGAAAGAGGAGTACATGCCGGCCACTCAGGGTCTGGGCATGTTCGTGGAAGTCAAAGACCCCGACGACAAGGTGAGCCAACAACCCAGACAGTTTGTTCAAATGCTGGTGAATCAAAGCCCGCGTGCAGCAGAGGTTAAAGCGTCCTGCCGTCCTCCTGCAGGTGATCCTGTCGCGGCAGTACGGCTCTGAGGGACGCTTCACCTTCACGTCACACACACCCGGAGAGCATCAGATCTGCCTGCATTCCAACTCCTCCAAGTTCTCCCTGTTCGCCGGAGGCATGCTGGTGAGGAGACGTCTGCATCTGCAGCGCCGTAACCTTTGAACCCTCCGCCTCACTGTTCTGACCTCGGTCCGTCTCCCGTTCCCGCAGAGGGTTCACCTCGACATCCAGGTGGGCGAACACACCAACAACTACGCCGAGATCGCAGCCAAAGACAAGCTGACGGAGCTGCAGCTGAGAGTGAGGCAGCTGGTGGAGCAGGTGGACCAGATCCAGAAGGAGCAGAACTACCAGAGGGTCAGTTTCTCCACTCGGCACCACCAACATCCACACCGCTTCCAGAGAAACACTGAAATCTACTGTTGGGTGTCGGCATCATGTTTGAGCGTCTCTTCTTCTTCTTCTAACTTCTGGATTCTAACACCTCTTTTGGTGACCACCTCACCACCCTTTTTAGTGGTTTTAAGATTATTTTCATAAGCTTTTTAAATAGTTTAGGTTTTATCCTGAAAAGCTGCTTTCAGACGTTTGAGACTGGGTCTTTATAGCTTTTAGGAAAATAGTCCGTATGTGCAAATAAACTAAGCTTTAGGGACCCCCTACAGAATTGTTTAGAAATCATGATAAATGTAAACAGATGAAACTCTGTGTGTGTTCAGTACCGTGAGGAGCGTTTCCGGCAGACCAGCGAGAGCACCAACCAGCGTGTCCTGTGGTGGTCCATCGTCCAGACCCTCATCCTGGTGGCCATCGGCATCTGGCAGATGAGACACCTGAAGAGCTTCTTCGAGGCCAAGAAGCTGGTGTAACCTTCCCCTGCCGGAGGACACTCGGTGTGTGTGTGTGTGTGTGTGTTTGTGTGAGTGTGTGTGTGTGAGATGGATGCAGACCGAGCGGCCCGGGGTGGGGCGGCCCGGGGGGGCGTGGTCTGCTGCTGCTCTGTACCTCCGTCATGTGGATGTTCTCGCAGGTTCAGTGGGTGACGAGCTCCTCACATTCACAGCTTCAGGGAACACGTCACGACTATTTATTACCCCACCGGACCCCCATCACCCAGACTCCTGACATGTTACTGCCCCCTACAGGTCGGAGCCAGTTGGTTTGAGCTGATCTGAACTCAATCTGACTCGTTCTGATGTTACTGGCAGGATTTTTTTTTTTTTTTTTTCCCTTCTCGCTGTGGTTTGCAGCGCTGATCTTTGTCAAACTGTCCAGTGAGGAGGAAATGAAAAGCCACAGGCAGAGATCAGAAATCCAAAATGACAACAAAATCTTTGGGATTGGTTTAATTTGTCATCTCAAAAATATTTTACAATTTCTGTTAAATTAGCAGCTCATTTTCTCGTGTTTCTGAGATTATCAACAATTCTTAAATCTCTAATTCTGCTCTGAAGACTGTTCAATTCTGCTTAAATTTGCAGATGTTTTTTAAAATCAGAGTCCCAACATAACATTTTAGGTAAACACAATATTTATTTTCCTCAGAATTAAACAGATTGAACAGTTTTCAAGTCTGGAATTGAATTTCAACAAATCTGAAAGGACGAGAAGCTTTGTGTGTTTGTGGCTGCAGAGGGGGAGGGTTGTTTTTTTTTTTTTTAAACCGCATTTCAACTCCTTTCACATTTTGTTTCTTTCGATCACAGTTTCATGAGTGACCTGAGATGTTAGTTTTTTTACTCTAAGCTGCACACAAACACGTTTTCTTCTTCAAACATTAACAAGCTGAGTCATCGCATTAGCGCTTAATCCTGAAATTCTATTTATCGGAACGATTTAAAGTCTGGCTAGTTTAAGTAAGTCTTTTAAAATATTAAATGTAATTTATTTTTGTGAATAAGAGAAATGTATTTTTAACATATTTGGCAAAATTTTCCCCCATTAAACAGTTTTTGAAGAAAAACTTATTTGACGAATTTTTTTCTTAATTAACCAGAAATCTATTTATAGAAACTGCACTTATAGAAATTATCTTGAAGGAAAAAAAACTATTTAACTCGATGTTTAGCTTTGAATTATGAGACCATGAGTCACAAACGGTTCTCAGAATTAGACCTTAAATAAAAATGTTTTGAATTTAACATTTGGGGCTAAAGAGATTTCAAAAAATAAATAAATAAAAAAGACAAACTGGTAACCGCAATTTACGCCGTTGGAGCTCATTAAGGTCCGATAACTATCTTTAGGATTTTTTTTTTCCAATTAACTTCTCATCCATTCAAGATATTAGTTTAATCTGATACAGTTTTGTCCTTTCACACTTTCAAATGGTGAAATTCAGGTTTTTGTGCAGCCAAGAGGAGAATTGTAACATTTTAAGTCGCATGTTTTTGTGTAAAACCTCCCAAAACTTAAAAGATCCGGTTGTAACATTTTTAGCGGGATTCAGCTTTTTTCCAGGAGTGTAATACCACTTTGTACCAGCAGGTGGAACTGTGAGTTGAAGCTCTCTGCTGCCACCCGGTGCACAAAATGTCATTACGTCAATGTTCTGCTGTTTCTTACAAGTTTTCAGACTTTGTACTGAGATTTTCCTGAAATCAGATACTGTTGCTGGTAGTTTTTCTGGGTGAAGTTGGAATCAGACGGTAACGAGTTTTAAATGGGATGAGGGGCTTGATTCTTTTTCTTTTTTTTTTTTTTTTTAAAGAGTTCATGTGAAATCTAAAATTGCACTCAAATTAAAATTTTGTCACATTTTGGTGTGGAGGACGGCAAATGAGTTTCCAGCAGAACTCGGCTTCTAAAAGTTTTTATACGATGTAAAATATTGTACTTGAGGGGGGAAAAGTGTCGAGTTACTAAAGAAATGTGACTGCAAAATGTAATAAAGTTTAAACAAACCTGAAAGCTGTTTCTGTGCATGTTTTACACGTAAAGCTTCACACTTCAAATACTGTTTGAATTATTATATGTTGAAAGGTTTTAATATGGAATGCTTCAGAAAAAAATATTGACCTTTTAAAGAAATATATATTTCATTGACATGCTGTCAAATCTTTAAACACAATTTGAGAATAGATTTTGAAATCTTTGCTGAAATTTGTTGACTTTTACAAGCATCAGTACTTTTTCATGATAGTGTGCATTATTGCATTGTGGCCTTTTATTGTATGAAGTTAAACAAATTATATTTAATCAGATACTATTATACAGAATTTGTGATTTAGCATGTTGGTGCAAAAAACTTAAATGTAAACATTATCACTAACATGCGTCACGTGTTCATGAGGAACTTGTGTGTGTGTATATATTCTGCCACCGGCTTCTTTCAGAGATTTTCTTCCGTATTGACATGGAAACGTCACACAGTCTTTCTTCCACATCCCAGAGGAGCTCTGCCCGGCTGAGATGTGTCGCTGTAGAAGACGGGGCGCAGACCCCCAGGGCCCACCGACCAGTTGGAGATGATTGATCTTTGGAAGCTCCATCAAAAGATGGGACACATGAAGGGATGGACCTCAACAGTCCTCAGGTTGGAACCAGTGGTTATTTAGGTTCCAGTTGTCTTCCTACCATTTTGTGTCCGACCGCTTGATTTATTCTCTTCTGACGACAGTCCCAGAGAATTGAAGCGCTCTGGACATTTGAAATGCGTGTGTGTGAACAAATCCGAGCAGATCAGCAATTTGTTCTATATTCAGAAGGTCTTGATTAACAGACTTTAACAAATCCAGGATCAACTAGAGGTGAGTGGGTTCTCTCTTGTGTGACTGGGACGTGCAGTCGGGTACCGTCCACAGAGCTTAGATAAGGTTTCACTGTTAAATGTCTGGTAAACTCCACTGCAAGATTATATTTGGCTAAAGTACCACGTCAATCTTGTCTTCACTGTTGAATTTGCCATAATGAATGTAAGACTTTAAGAGTTACAAGTGTTATGTAACACAAACATGTCAAATGTGTGACTATGATTTCTTAATTTTTCTCTGATACTAATGTGTTTTATTAATCTTTTCAATTGCTCAGTCTGATGCCTGTGTATTTTGCTCCAGAGGGTGTAATGAATTAACAACACATTCAATGAATGTATTTCTTTTTTAAGCTTTAATGCATTTATTTTCTTTCTTGGAAAAGATTTTATGTATTTATCTTATTTCTTTGTAAAGGTTTAATGTATTTCTTTTTTTCTTTGTAAAGCATTAATACATTTCTTTTATTTCTTGGAAAATATTTAATGTATTTATTTTTCATTTCTTTGTAAAGCTTTAATGCATTTCTTTTATTTCTTGGAAATTATTGAATGTATTTATTCTATTTCTTTGTAACGCACTGTGAATTTCCTATCTGAATTGTGCTATAGATAAATTTGTCTGGCCTTAAATCAAATTTTAATGTGTTTTATTGGTAGGAACCTTAGATGGTGTGTTCTGTTTTTAGTCGGAGTAATTAACAGCTCGAACCACATTACAATCGCCTTCTTGTTTTTGATTTCTCCCACATCTTTCTTTTCTTTCAGTATTTTGTGTGAAATCTAATTTTTCCCCGGACCGGGACTCTGTCGGCGCCGGGCTGCGGTGCTGCTGTGACGGGTTAGAGGCGAATATTGGAGCTGGTGGTCGGTGCGTTAGTTCGGACCCGGAGCGGCGGCGCGAGCGAACCGCTTCATGCTACGTGTCCTGCTTTAGCCTGCTAGCAGCTAACAGCGACTCGCGCGGCTCCCGTACGCCGACATGGAGACGCGGCGCGGCGGACACACACATGGAGTTTGACC
>OMNM01017802.1:15115-28072 GCA_900302745.1 Parablennius parvicornis | reverse complement strand
TGTACTCTTGATTACTGCTAGTACAGATGTTAAAGAAAAAGAAATACAGTGACAAACCTTAGCGTATGGGCATTGTGTGGCAATGCGGCCAATTACTTGCCAATGAGTGTATTGCAAGGGGTCAAACTAGTCTTGCATGTAATATAACTTAATTTGCTTTTCTCATGAGGGTTGCAGCAGCTTTTATAGTACAAAGTCACACTTATGGATGCACGTCTTTCAATCACTGTGTTGTAAAAGTAAAATTTCAATGACCATCACCTGTCCAAAGATGCTAAGACTTACTGCTGATTTGATAAATGCAGAGCAAGAACAATTGGTCATCAACTCAATGTTGCATAATGCACTGAACTGACAGTTTGGCTTGATAAAGTAGTCCTAATTTCTCATGTGATGCCCTTAGGAAAATGAAATGCTCGCCCCTGATGAAGGTGTTGGGTAGGAGGGGGATGGGGGCGGCGGTGGAGAGCAGCTGAACTTGTCATAACACACTGATCGATTTCAGTGGACTAGATCCACTGCTCTTATCCCTCAGAGCTCTAGATGATGCCGTGCTGGGAGTGTGAATAGGGTGGAGTCAAGGTGAATAGCGGTGGGTGTGGGGGTGTTGGGGGTTGGGGTCCTATGGTTGCGTGACACCCTGCCAACAGTTATAACACCCCAATGATGTCAGATGCACAGGGACATGACAGACCTGCGAACACAGTCCGTCTTTGTACGGGTCTGTGTGTGTGGTAAGCTCCTGCATGTGTGCCAGGCTTCTAGCATGAGTACAAATACCAGCACAGGTCTGTCTTTTTCTGTTCACCCCTATGGATGTGTACAGTCCGTGTGTGTGTGTGAACGTCTTTATATTCTGTACATCTGGAAACACATGTCAATGTTACGGATTTGAGGTTGGGTGCAAAGGGAGCAAGTAGAGGTGGGGAACTGGATTATTAACCCTTAACATGGAGCTTGATGTGGTTTGCTAAAATTATGGTGTGGGGGGATTTATGTGATCCCCCATAATCCTGTGGGCCTTGATGCTCCAAATCCATTGTCATGCTTCACTTTTATAGGGGGAAATTTCCATGACTTCAGCTCCCCACTTAGATTGCACTTTGCATAACCACAATCGCGCACACATAGCTGCCACCCATTCAACATTCCTGTCTGAATACCCCGGCATCACATTTCACAGGACAGGTCTTTGATGTTATTACACTCCTTTATTTGCTGTTTTATGCTCATATCAGTGGAATGATTATGTGTAATTCTTAGGGTACTAAATGGAGTACTGAGTACATGAAAAGGAAAATGAACAATCCAGGTAATGAGACTTTTGTCCCTTTTTATATGAAACTGGGTAGATGATGACATGCCATTTATGTGGCGAGACAATTTTGACATTTATGCAGGTTTCTGACTCCTCCAAACCGGTTTATGATCATTGAAATCTCTGAGCATGACTTTGAATTGACCTTAACAGAAGAGGCAGCACTTTAGCTGTTTGTGTGGCAAAATAATAACTTAAAAAAAAAACAATAAAAAATGTCAAGTCAAAATCTAACTGCCAAAGTGGTGAGTGAGTGAGGAATATTTTCTATTTGGATCAGATATTTTAACATTTAGCGGTTTCTCATCACATTTGCATGAACATATGCTTTTGTCTTTGAAATGAATTCCTGTGAATGTGTCAGGAAGTTAATTAGCTCTGAGTTTTTGGATATCATTGAGTGTGCTTGTGCATTTATAATTCTGTGTGAGCGTGCACGAGTGTGTTTTTGCACATCTTACCGCCCCCCCACCAGTGAGACAAGACGGAGTCACAATCATATTTGTCACAGCTGGGGGTAAATGTGACTTGCTAAGTCATTTTTATTGTTTTATTTTGATGAAGACTAGAGCAGCCGTCCCCCTCCTCGCCCTCTTTTAGTCTTTTTCTCCGCGGCACATTTCATCCACAAAAAAACGTTCTCCATCCCCTCACTTCTCCCTCTCTTAAAATCTTTTTCTCCACCTCACCATCTCCCCTCCTCTGTGGAATGGTCATTTAATCCATCTAACCCACTGGAAAGATAAATATTCCTTAGTGGAGTGTGAGGCCCCTGCCTCTCCACTCACGCAGACCGGAGATGAGGAGAAAGTCTCCCCCTCTTCAGAGTTCAGACGCCTGAATGCCTTAATAAAGTTTTCCTCTCAACCAGACGTGGACATAAAGATGACTGCGCAGTGTCCAACACCTCATGTAGGCTTTCCATTATCATTCTTATTTAGTTCAATCTTCTTTTTTTTTTGTTCCAGTTATTCATTTCTCCCACTGCTATCATTCTATTTTTGTGTTCATTTCAAATAAAATGTTTGTGGTTGTTCAGACAACTTAGACAAAATGCTTTCAACTTTCTGAGGTGGGATCAGCACCACCCACTGATGTTTATGTTATTTAGAAAGATGAGCAACAGAAAGGTACTGCACCTTGTTCATGTAATCATCTGTTCTGTGATTTTCATCAACTTGCTCATGTGGATGTTTTGTGTGTGTGTTATGAAATCCATGAGTTAGTCTCTTGCTGAGCAAAGGGTTAAATCCTCAGTTAAATGTCTGTAAGGTTTAAAGTTGCATATGTTCTTAGATTATATGGGCTAGAACCTCCATCACTCTTATAGCATGTACATTTTCCAGGCTGTTTTTGGCTGATTGTCCCTGAAGGAGGAACGTGGATGGGTTCCTGAGGCTGACTCATGGTTTCTGTTTGCAGAGGTCCAATTCAATCCCGGCTGCCCCGACTGGAACCTCTGTTTACACAGCCTCTCAGGCCAGACTGGGAGGCCCTATTTTCACACCCAGGTGCTTTCCAAAGAAAACCTCCCGCGGAGGCCCCTTGCCTTAGGTATAACACACTGAAAACCATACATACAGCCTCGAGTTCCTGCTGCCGTGCTGCATGCTTCAGCTATACACTTATTATAATAACACTGAATACAGTATAGCATAAAATGAAAAAAGTCCCAGCTTGATATATGCTCCCTAAAGTAATACATTTTACTGCTCACATGGACAGTGAAAAGCAAATATTCTCAATATCTTATCTTGGCATTACTCACTGCAGGAGAATCTGCCTGCTCTATGTGTGGTACTTGGTTGAGGGAGTTTGAAAAATTGGTATTCTAGAGGCTGATAACTCTTCAGACAGCTTCACTGCTGGAATGAGTCGGCATCACCCCCTCTCCCTGTTTAGGAGTGTCAAACCTTAGCCTTCAGAAATTCAGAGAGATGTTCAGCACACGGTCAACCTCAAACAAAGGTTGCTGGAGAGGTGCGTGGCAAAAGGCTGCATCATCTGGTCACATGGACCACGGCTCCTCGCCACCTTCTATGAAAAATACATAAATGAAATCCCTGGAGTTTTCCCATGGGAAACAAAAAGTTCAAATACTGTCAGTTAATGTACAGACGTAAACAGATAAAGACAGGAGAACATTTAATATTGCATATAGAGTAAAACACTAACACCACAGCTTCTTTTTTGAGTAAAAAAAAAAAAAAAAAAAGAATGTATGCATATATGTATATCATAATTACAATCCATACAGCTTCCAAAACCCCATTTCCATCAGTGGTAATTCAGCTGCACAGGAGTAATGGTTGTATTATGCAGTTATGACAGGCCCAGCTTCCTCTATATCCCCTCCCCATCATCCAGCATATACCCCCCACCCCTTCCCCTTCAGTCAGACTGCTGAACAATCACAGCAAAGTATAAAAACATGCAAAATGAGGGATTTTTCACTTTGAGTCTGTGGTATGACTGAGACAAAAACGTGATGGGGGGCTGGATAAAGAAAATGCACACACCTCCCTGGAAAGACATAATTTTAATCTGATGTGAAAACTTGTTCTCAGATTGAAGAGAAAACCGAAGTTCAACAATTGTTATAATTTTTTAAGCAGAAAAAAAAAAAAGCATCATATACTTGCTGCCAGAGTCTGACGTTACATGACCAGTTTAAAGACACTGATCATGTTCACCTGAACCTCGGTTAAAAGAACAAAAGCCTTTGGTGGGTGAACAGTGAAGAATGAATAAATGTGTGCATAAATGGCTGGGCCAGTGATTGAGTGAAGAAATTATTGAGCTGGTAAATGAACAAATGTTTGAGTGAGTGAGAGAGTGAGTGAATGGCCAGGACATTGAGTATGTGTCTGACTGAGTAACTGATCTGGTCTGAAAGCCACACACACTAGAGGCAATCCAAACAAACAGCTCTAAGTGCCGCAGTGTTCGCTGAGGGACCTGGGAAAAGCCCCATCAGCCCAGTGAATGGGCGCATTCTGCCCCCTCGCAGCCTGTTATTAAAATCAATTAATGACAGGGAGGGAGGCCCCTGTAAAAGCTGACTTGTTGGGCTCCAGGGGTCTTTTGTGACACGTTGCCTTTCTGGATCACTTGTGCCATATGGAACCTCCCCTCTTGTGGCACATAACTCACTTTTATGAGCGCCTCATTGGCTAATGATGGAATAGTGCATGAGCACTGAGCATGGGAGTGTTCCTGTCCCCATAACTGTCACTCCCTCGACTATCAGCGTCTTTGTCACTCTGATCTTTGCTGAGACACTCCTGTTGGCTTCAGAGCAAACGTCACTGACAAGAGTTGAGAATGAAATAGGTAAAAAGGAGCTTCTTTTTTTTCGTGCATTTTAACTGTTTGTCTAGACAGAGGCTGACAGAGAACATCTATGCTTTGCACAACAAAATAAACTGTGACTCAGACAGGATCGTGTTGTGTTGAACCAAAGCTGAAGCATGCTTACCTGCCAGTATTGTTAAATGTTTTTGTATTGTACATCGTAGAGCAAGTTCGTAGACACAAGAATGTGTCAGACCCACATTGCTGGATGCAAAGAAAAGTCAAACAAATACTTTCTGAATCTTGGTCCAGCTTCAGGCAAGACAGGCCCAATTGAAGAAGAGATTGACCGTTATAGTGAGGCATGGTGGCTCTCCTGGAGGATGGAGTCGCTCCATTTACCAGCGCTGAAAGAAGCCTGCACTCGCTTTAGCAGAGTCCCACTGGGTGAACTAAAAGAAGAGTTGGAAGGATCTCTTCTCTCCACTCTGTGGGAAACTGCTCTGTTTTGCCATCTTTTTTGAAGCACTAGGTATATTTAGCAGATTTACTCTACAATCAAAAGTGTCCCCCCCTCCCTCGCCCACCATCGCCGCCGCCGCCGCCACCTAGTGATCTCAGCTTAGTGTTGACAGTCACACCTCGGCTACACACACGCCTCAAACATGCTCACCATGCAATTTTGGAGGGATCACTAACAAGGGGGTGCCTTTTCCTTAGAGATGAGTTTAGCTGACCCATCAATTACTTTCTCCGTGGAAAAACGTAACATGATAATAATTATGATAATGACGTGACATTGTGATAATGACATGATAAGGAAGTGTAAGATGAATCTGCCCACTGTGCAGTAAGCGCTCATCATGTCGGCAGAGCAGGAACTAGACCTGACATGTGATGCACTTAGTGCCTGCGTGTAAAGAAGTGCTTTGGTATTTGTCAGGTGCCAGCAGACGGTTTTAGAATTGCCTCATATATGCATTATGTAGGTGACATGCTTAAACACCTGAATATACGACTGTGATAAACACCTGGATGTAAGGGCGTTTTCACACTAGTCAAGTTTGATGTGATTAAAATGAACTCTGGTGTGGATGCTCATACATTGCAATTGATTTGACGCTGCTTGAACGCTCCAATTCGAAACCTGGTTCAAATCAAGTGGCCTGAATCTGCAAGAGGGAAAAGTTTCTGTCCACTTGAACTACAGCGAGTCTATAATGTTGAAATAAATCTGAGAACCTTTGCACTTGTCATCTCTATGTAACACAACTTGTAGTAACCAATATCATGATAAAGATCAATAAAGTGAGAAGAACTATTGATGTGATTCACTGGTATATTATTATATACCAGTGAATCACACATGGACACCTACCGATATTTGAAATAATATGAGCTCTCAATAAACAGAAAATCTCAATACAATATTCCCATAAGTGAATTAAATCCAACTCATACAGTGGATGTGGAAGTTGCGAAAGTTATGCTGAATAGCATGAATCAAGAAAGCACCTCGTGTGTTGTTTGTTGCAATGATTATGAAGTTAAAAATGCCCATGCGGACACTAAACAGATCGAAAATGCAGCGGATCCTCTTCATGAAAGGCAACCAGTTGTTCATATTACCCTCAGTCATCAGATTCAGTATGACGGTCAAACAAAACGGGTGGTCCGATGGGAGCTTTTATCAATACGTTGTGGTTTATCAATACCCACGTCAGTTAGGCCGCTAATATTTCAGAGCCAGGGTCAGAAGCTCATATTAAAACTTTCACAAAGTCAGATAAGCAATCAATACGTAAGGCAACAGACTGATTAGAAAACAGTATTCAGCTCAACACTACAACTGCACCTGTTTGTGCTCATTATGAGGCTGATCACAACGCAAGGAAAAGAGATAATCTTTCATATTTTACTTATACAAGGAGATACACGTACACCATGGGAGAGTTGACTAGCTCATATACTTCAGTTCTTTGTGAGTGCTGCCTGTGATGAAGTTTAAGACTTCCATTAAAGAGAACCCTAATTGTTCATTACAATTAAAATTCTATGTATAGCACCAATTTCAAAAGTGCAATCTCATAACACATAAAAAATTACTTTATTCAAACAAACCATGTATAGAAAAACTCAACAATCCCACATGAGCAAGCATAGGTGGGTTTGGAAAATAAAATAATGTAAGAAACTTTCTGGAGACTGTATCTCCAGGAAGGGTTGACGGTCAGATCCAGTTGGTTATGACAGGAAGAGGATTGAAGCAGTTGATAACTCTATCTGTCTCCTTAAACGGGAATATGAAAGGACTCTAACTTCTCTAAATATGCTGAAATAATCAATATTAGCTCAACTTTCAAGATCAATCCTGGTGTAATAATCCTTTTGCTGGGACCTTTTCTCACTCTTGCCACCTTTGTGTCTGCCTGTTCTGATTTAGTGCGAAAGGTACTGAGAGTTATATAAAGTGAGCTGCATATTCTCCACATGTTGGGAAGCGAGGGATTGCTGACTGTGCTGTAGTTCCTCTTCTCATCCTGGTACTGGCAGCAGTTCTGTTAGATATGGTAAAAAAAAAAAGAAAAAAAAAGTAAAGAAAACAGGGATCAATCTGCAGGGAGAGACAGAATAATCAGAAAACCTTTCTATGGAACAATAAACTTAAGTAACGCAGGATTTGGGACAACACTGCGGTTTTATACTGTATCGCTGCATTTTTAATAAAGTGAGAACAAGACCCCAGGAATTCCTGAAAGAACTAAACATTAATTTAAAGACATTGTATGAACTGATCAATCTACACAGGGGTATTTTGTCACCCTCACTATGATTTGTAGTCGATGGCACTTAGGTTGAAAATGCTGCTGAATACTTCATCATGTGCTAAATACACCATTTTTCATTTCTTGTTAATTCTTTTTCCAAAGCCTCCTTCTATTCCCTGCACCACTCATAATCTGGCTATAAAGGTCAGTTTAGCATAATGACATCATACAGACGAGCATGGGCAAACCCAGATTACTAAATCTGACTCTAATGTGGCTTTTCAGATGAAACAGCATTAAATGACATTAACGCTCCTGTATTCACTGGCAGCTTTAATGGAGATTGCTCAGGACTGGCCCTTCTTTACCCTCTTTGTATTTTTAATGAGGTGACAGAGAGAGGCGAGATTGGAATGGGATGGTCTTACAACATGCTGAGCTGGGATCAGATACAGTCCGTCTATTTGTGTAATATTCCATCAGCTCTCTTATAGGGCCGGGGTTAACCTCTTCAGAGTGACTGACATTTTTAGAGCACAGGCACCACCACTGGCAGACCTCAAAGGGACTTTTAGAAAAATATTACAGCCATCACTGGCAGGATGAGATCACTTTTTTTTCTGTTTCTTTGAGTTCAGGCCCAGATTAGCATTTACCGAATCTTTTTGGAGATGAACAAACTGGTCTGTGATTATCACTGCGGTTTTGTAAGCTCCTGAATTAGCAGACCATTTGCTCAAAATCTTTACTAATTCAACATCTGTTTGGGTATTTATGCCTCGAAGCACATGTTGCTGCTTGTACCTCGAAGACAAAGTGGAAAACAAGCAGAATTCTAAGAACATATTTATTATTTACTCACTGCTGCAGTATTCATAAAAAAAAGAAGAATGAGATATGTGTGGGATAACGGAAAGATGAAGAGCCTTAAACGCCAAAAAGTGAGCTGGTTCGGGCGGATAGTCTTTAACATTCATCTGTTTCTCCGCCGCTTCCAAAGAAAGATGTTTTTCTGCCTCATCTCTGTGGCAACAGCAACTTTCCCAGCACAGGAAAGACGAACACTGGAGGGAATGTCGCCTGGAAAAGAAGAAGAAGAATGACAACACAGGGGTCATGAATTATACAAAGAGTGTTCGAAGCTTCGCCACACTTGACATCATTAGGACCTGTATTAATTACGGTTATGAAGCATTGTAAATCATATCCACAGCACTTTCTGCGTTATGGTTTAACACAGCCTGTTCACAAACAACTCATAGCATGTCGGCTCGGAAACAACACATTCATCAACATAGAACAGCGTGTGAGCGTGACACTTGTACCCAGAAGACTTCAGTCCTCCGTCTCAGACTGGCACACAATAAAAGAAACTTCTGACTAACACACAAAAACCCTTCACCATGTTCAAAATTACAGTTACATAATTTTACCAATGAACATCCAAATAATTAAATGTTTTGAAATATACTAAAATTGTGATGTTACTTCACATAGTGGGCAAACATGTTCATGACTCTTTCCCATAAATTATTGAGGCAAAACATTAAATCAAATTTTGCCCTGAAAACATACAAAATATTCATCTTAGGTTGTGTATTAGTCAGATTATGATTATATTCCACTCACGTCACAAGGCACATTATCTTCAGACAGGGTGCGATTTGTGTAGAAACCAGAGGGGGTGTGTTTCCAGTTACTAATGCCTTTTCCCAGCATGCCTCCTTTCTAGAAGTTTTTCAGAAGAAATCAGGGAGACAGGAAAAAGCAAAGTATAAATATCATATTTGATTTCTTAAAACAAACATTTTATAGCTGCATACGAAATAATTCTAATAAGTCTAATAAGACTAAAATGGAGTATAAAACTACACTGCCCTCCCTCCAACTATGACAGACATGTCTGTTTGAATATGTATTGCATGATTCAATTAATCAATGTTTATAATACATATCGTTTTTGTCAATATAAGATATTATTCTGAAGGGCTATTGGGATCATAGGATATAAAAACCATAGCTCTTAATTTGATACTTTTTATTTAAAAGAAGTTTTTGGTAAATATATTCAGTGTTCATGTACAGATATTCTCCGCACACACCTCTTCTTTTTCTGCATTGGTGTAATTGACACAAGTTTAAAGGTGCAACAGTTACATGGCTTCCTTAATGACTTACTATCAGTACCTCAAAAGCTTCTATCATACATCAGTTCTATATTGTCTATTTATCCAAACAGCATAGCAGAAATTCAAATGAAGAGAAACCCATCATTCAACAAAACAGAAGCATATTCATAAGATAAATGACAATATTTGAAGTGAAAATGCATCATTTTTGGTTTTCCGTTCGAAAAATGCTTTGTGGTTACACAACAACATTTTGAAAATGATATAATTAGCATGCCAGGCCATGTGTTGGTGCTGCTGGTTGTTTCTGTAATGAAACACAGAGAACAACAATACGCTATATATATTAGCAATGGCGAGCACACTGATATTTGTACGGCCAGACGATGAAGTTGGATTGTTATTACAGGAGACTCTCAACTATGAAACTACCAAGTCCAAAGAGAATATGGACCTGGAATCATGACACTCTGGAGGAAAACGTTGTTATTGTCCATCAACTTGTGCATGTGCAGAAGAACTACTTACTACGGTCGTCATGCGCAGTCTCAGCATTATGTCAAAATGGTTGCCATATCAAGGCTGAAATAATTGCAACCCAAATCTCTATTATAAACATTAGAATGCAGCCTATTCTTTTAAAGAAAGTGTTGACGGAGATATGTACATTTCCAATTGAAAAAATATAATCTGAAGCAAACGTCTCAAAACAATTTCTCATTTAAATTTTACCCAATAACCCAAGTTTGGTTTAGTGATGAAGCATTTCTTCTAACACATGGAGGTGATCAGTGACTGAATGAGATAATTGTAGCGTCACCAAGTGTTGACAGCCGAGACCATGTCAGCACATCGTTCCCACCCTGACTTCTTCTGTGCATGCCACGTCTGAGGTTCATCACGTCCTCCTATTAAATCACAGAATTTCTGATGGTGTGTTGGTAGTGACTGCCCAATTCACTTTCTAACAATGAAAAATGTGAGAAAGTTTGAACGAACTCGACATCTGCAGAGATTCACTTTTATTCTCATGGTCTTCTTTTCTGAAAAGAGGAAAATGTTTGGCCGCATCGAAGAAAATGTTGACCATCAAGAATTTTCCGTGGCCGTGACGGTCAGGGTCCAGACCAGCGGTGGTCACAGTGGTCTTCTGCTGTGGCGGACAAAGGATGCGGTCATGAACAGTGCACGGCCAGGTTTCACTGAGCTCCAGCTCAAGCTCTTTGCATGTGAGTCTTCAGCTAAAAACCCTCTGCCCATATAAACAAGTCCCACGGCACGTGTCAAATAGCATCTTAACTGACAGCTGCAATGTGAACAGTCGAAGCCCAGAAGGCTGATAGAGTGCAAAAAAAAAAAAAAGAAGTTCAATGATAGACTTCAAATTTATGCTTTTCTTCTTATTTTTCTCAAATTAATTTCTAAACGTGGCTCGATCACTGTGGTCATGAGGAGTCACATTCATGTCAGGCTGTTTAGAGCTACAGTAAGCGTGCCCTGCAGATACACCACCCTGCTCTTTGTGCGGCTTTCAGAAATGTTTGATAAACGAAACACATTGATTACCAAAGGAAAACATGCTGTCACGTGGGTGGTACTCACTTGTTTAAGCTGATAAATGAAGTCCATATTTTTTCAAGATTCTTGTTTTTGTGGGGTTTTTGGCAACAGCCTCAGTGACAAGCGTTAATCGCCTTGGTGTTTGGCACCAATTTCACCAGAAATCTTCTCACAACTATATTGTCATGCTTTGATGGCACCTTTGTGCTTCTAAACCCAAAATTAGCTGATTTTACTTTTTTAATGCCAAGCAACAGATCATGCTAAAAGGCTGAGACTGCCAAATGTACATAATGCATATGGAATAAATAACAAAGGACATAAATGTGTAAAATGTAGTGTTTCAGCACTACTTTAAATTATTTTGGCCAACTTCACTTTTCTCTGCACACCATCACATCTAAGTCCTCAACACACAATTTCATTTTAATTCAAGAGATTTCAGTTAATAAGAGTTTATCAGGAATGGAGCAAAGCTCACACTGCAATGGAAAATTAGTGCAAATTCACACAAAACCTGCATTCAAAAGGAAATATTTATCTTGCACATTTGTTTAAGTGTAATTGCTGCTTAAATTGTCTCCCTTCAAGTCTTCCCCAGTCAAGTCCTAATTTACAATTCATCAGGAATAAAAGGGGATTAAATCACAGTTAAAGCTGAGGATAAAGAGGATTTTCTCAGGTAATTTAGCGCCTTTGATTAAGATAGGATTGAATTAAATGTTTATTTTAAGATGCTCAAGAGTATAATTAATCTAAATATGAGCCTAAATGATCAACCCAAAGCTCTAATTGGTCTTTGTTGTTCAACGTTGATTTGCTGTTTGTATTTACACTATGGCAGGAGGATTTCTTATCTCGCAAAAGGCACTGAGGCATCAACAGGACCCAACTACAGCTGCAAAGCTAATTAATGTGATTTATGTTTGTTTGGTTGTTTGCTGGCTTGCACATTTTTGAAAAGAACAGCATCATCTGAAAGCAACTGTCTTTGGTGAGTCTGACTTTTGAAAGAGCCTAACGCTGGCTCACTTTTTTTCTCCTGGTGGTCTACAAGCACACCATGCTTGCTTATTCTGCATCACACACTTGTAAGCTCCACTTAAGCCTTTGCAATTAGCCTGAGGTTGCTCATTTTAATATGAAACATTAAGCTTCATACATGGTGATGTTTCTGTTTTGGCAGAGATCATATTTACTTATATTTTGGGCGACAGTATCATTGTGCACTTCATATTTCTTTGGTTTGTATAACAAAACAACATCATTCATGACAATAAAGTACATTCACAACAGAGTTTAAATCAGCATGAACGCACGTTGTAATGTTCTATTTTATGTATTTTCAGCATTGATATTTCTTTCCCTTATTTAATTCTTACCCAAACAGTTGTGTTCTGCTGTGTGACCCTGACTCATTCTGGGGGCCCGGAGCTGGACAAAGATCTTTGAAAGATTTTTTGGGATATTCATTGTGTCACAGCTGTTGTTTAATCATTGTCAGAGGCCCTGGCGTTCACTTACAACACACACATATTTGTATTAGCCAGCAGCAAAGCTCATGAAAATTAGAAAAAGGCTCAGTACTTACAGCCTGCGTGCTTTCATTCAGCTTGTACTTCCGCTCTTTTTCACTGTCTCCCTGTGGGCCCCGCTGTGTAGTGGGAGAGGCGGGACTATTTAAGGCTACGGCGCTGCCATTTGGCTCTGGGGTCCACATGTGCACCGGAGGTCCTCGTTTTGATTCTAAGTCGCCTTGACACCAAAACAAACAAACTCTCCCCACTGCACCAAACAGGCCTGAAAAATTATGGGCGCAGGGAGGGATATGCAATTACAGCAGCTAATTTGTGGTCACCAAACCAGGCCCGTTCCCAGTCGCCCCCAG
>OMNM01017801.1:2448-12688 GCA_900302745.1 Parablennius parvicornis | reverse complement strand
GCTCTGGGGTGGATTAAAAAAAAAAAAAAAACCCCAGAATGAAGGCACTCAAGCACGCCGCATGGAACTCTGCTGTCAGTAATATCCAGCCAACACGTGACTATTGTCAGTGGCCACAACTGACGCGCTTCACTTTATTCATTCATTTTGCCGGGTTACCAGTTCACATGAACGTCCAGTAAGTGGGTCAGGTTGACCTGAAGTGAACAATTTTTACACACCAGACGCAGCAAAGTGGGCTGTTGTCCCATCTAACCTTGGCGCTAATCTCCGGCGTAAACACTCATTGTCTGCAGCCTTTTACACGTCCACGCCGTGGAACCACAGCGAAGCCACTAATCCACCAGCCACCTGTTGAGGTGACGCAGCGTTTTTCTTCGGCGCTAAAGTGCCAACCCTCAGGTAGCATTCTCAACCCTGCTGAGGTCTGTGTAAGTGTATCGTGGGAGCCCTTTGAAATGTCTATTGCCGGATTCATTCGCACTTAGAGAGACATTCAGCGTCGACACTGAAGGCGCGGCGTCCTCGGTGACGGCGTATTGTCGTCGCACTATGACAGCGTTGCAGGAAGACGTTAACGACTAGGCGAAAGCAGTTGACTGGCAGCGATCGCCGCTCAGGGACGGAGGAGCTGCTTGACAGAGGACAACGTTACCATAGCACCACTCTTCTTTTCTAAAGAACAGACCTTGAGGGTTGAATGAAGCTCATACCGGGCTAAATATGCGACTCGGTAACTGTTCCCGCCGCCGCCGCTGCTGCTGCTGCTGCTGCTGCTGCTGCTGCAAGCCCGACACAAGTCATGAAACACTTGAAGTGTGTGGGGAAAGCGCCTCATTCTCGTTTTGTAGGATTGTCTTTTATATGACAAGCTTTGTCAGTCGATAGAATTGAAGAGAAGTAGAATAGAAGTCCTTTATTGTCACTCTCTTACAATGTAAAAGCAGTGAAATGTTGTGACAACCAACCTCAGTTGCAGCAAAAAAAAAAACACATGTATACTCTTAGAAAAACAAGCAAAAAAAATCTTTTTATTGGTGTTTTCACTTTTTTTTTTTACTACAGAGAAAAAAGGAAGAGGGTCATTCAATGTAATACAAGCTGGGAACAGGAAAAATAAACACAAAGACAGTATCAAATGAGCCCAAACTGCATTTTTAAAGTTTGTCCGTTTCACGGTCAAAACACTGTTTTGTTGACATTTCCTATGAGTAAGAGTTAAATGCACATACATAACTTCCCCAAGAGATTAATAGTAATAATAATAATAATAATAATAATAATAATAATAGCAGCAGCAACAAAATATTATTGGGAAACATTCCACCATGAAGATAAATGTGGCCATTAAAACATTAAATGAAACTATGTGGGGTCTACTCGGAGCACAAACTTGTTGAAACAGGTACACACAGCCTCAAACTTTCCAACTCGCTGTTAATGAGCGTATCAGTAACACTTTAATCATGTTTAGCATGTAGCATCGCTGATGTGTGAGCCCTGAAACTCTTTAGCACGTAGCAAACGCTCCCGAGCAGCCACGTCGAGCTGAACTCTGCAGGTCCAAATGTCTCTGGTGATTAAGTTGCTGGTGATTAATTTGCTGGTGATTAAGTTGCTGGTGTTGTGCCATCTAGCTCCCATGCTTCTGTTGATATTTTTGACATGTATTTAGAATATAATTTACAGTCTGTTTTACTTTTTTCATTCTCATTATTATAAAGGAAACTCCAAAACCACCGACGCCGCTGGCTCTCTACGCCGCCGTAGTACTCTTATGGGGATCTGTATCCGAGTACCAGCACCTTGTGCAGTCTGAGACCTGATACCCAATACTGACATCGACGCGTCCTGAATTTTAACATTGTAGGTATAAAGAAAATAGTTCATATTAGGAAATACAATATCTTGTGAAAATTGGTACGTGTGAACTTCTGGATTTTGCCAGTTGTGCTCAGACGTGCTAACACATGTTAACGCACATGGAAGGAATCAGATTTTCTGGTTTGACCAGGTAGTTTTACAAAGTAACCAAGTACAAACTTTATGTCGAAGCCTCTTATTTAAGGATCTGGTGAGTACACAATGTACTAAAATGCTTCTTCAAACTGCCAGTCTGCTGTGTTTTCTTTAGAATTGTGTCTATATCTTTACGTTTCTTTTTATTTTTAGAGGCACGTTTTCAAATAACACAACAACCACGAAGTCTAATTTTATCAGTGGTGACAATGTTGCTTAACTAAACTCCTGACGAAGGCAGCGCAGTGGTTCTCTGTTGGAGGCGGAGGGATTGTAGTATTTGTGGAATCAGTGGTATCAGCGGTCTTGAAGGTCACGCTGATAAGACGTGGGATTTCCACCTCAGAATTGCATTGTGCTGCGACCTTGAAGCCCCCCCGAAGTCGATCAAAACCGCGTGGCGGTGCGCTCCGCCGCAGGACGGCCGGGTTCAGAGAGACGTGCGCCGGCCGAGGATCAGTGCTTTATGCCGGGGACCCGGTGAGGAAGAGCCCACCGACATGCTGGAAGCGTTCAGGAGGGACTGGACTCGCGTTCCTGCTCACTCTGGACACTAATCCTCTGATGTGGCGTCTCATTTTCACACGGAGAGCCGCCATTCTCATTGAAGGTTTCTCATGTGTGGGTGTGATCGAGGGTAACCTCTATTTACTTGTACTTTCCATCACGACAGGGAATATTTTTATTGTATTTTATGAAGATTCATCTTAGAATCATTTGTTTGATGATTGAATTTGTCTATTAAGTGTCTATTCAATTGTTGGGTTTTATCACTGATGTCACCACAGCAAGTCAGTGCAACTTGCACCATAGCTCGTTCTTATGGAGGTATTATTGTTGAAAATGGTTTGAGCAATTTGTTGTTGTTTACCATGAGATGTGTACGTGTAGAAATTTTTTTCTTCTCCACAAATACAACACCACACTTAAACTTGCACAAATTCTTAATTACAGCTGCACAAATCCTGTTTTACAGATTGAAAAACTGACATGTTTACGTTTTATCCTACAATTGTTTCAGTAAATATGGTGAAAAAACATTTGTACACACGTATCAATGTGAAGTTTTTCCCTACGAGTAACAGATTCTCTTTTTTTCAACTACAAATCACACCTTGCGGCTCTCAGCTGAGATATCTAAAAATCAAAGCTACCTGTGCGGTCAGTCAATGGAGAAAAAGGCAGGGCTTATCTGAGATTGGCTGATTTCACAGCCAATCAGAGGAGAGCAGATTTTCTCCCACAGCCTATTACTTCCTCTGTTTACAAAACAAAAAACCAAGACCCTTAATAAACTTATAATTGTGAAAGAGTTACAGTATTGTAGACATCGTCCCCAAATCATAACGTGTACTTCCGGCCTTTTGAAGCTTTTATTCACTATTTTTAAACAATTTTATCAGATTTTAAATGTGACAGAAGTACAAGTTGCTCTGTGCAGTCTGAAGGTCAGCAGGTCAATGTTTTCAGTCCGAGTATCTTGATTTAACTTCCAGAAGCTGATGTCAATCCAACTGCCAGCAGCATCTGTTGTTTGTACATTTTACAAATGCCTGAGTCGAATGTGGTCGTGCATTGCTCCGGTGATTTGGATTTTTATACGTGCTGGAAATACTGACAAACCCATGTCGGTTGAGCGAGACGACCTTCCTGCAATTCTCCAACACACTTCTTTAAAGTTGCTGTTGGTACCGTTACTCTCACTGGTGGTGGGCAAACACAGTAAAGTGGCACCTTGAACATAAACCACTAACAAAGTGCCCCGTTTACACGACAGCATCGCACAACAGCAACGTGCGCGCAGACGAACACACACACCGGCCTCTCCGCGAAAGGGAGTGAAAAAAAAAAAAAAAAAAAAAACGGAAGTAAATAAATTTACTTACGTAAAATTTTTAACGTTTCAAATCAATTAATTTGATTAACGCCTTATTCTTGACACCACTACTAAATATATATGTCAATTTGACTTAATTATCCAAAAGCAGTCTTTATGAGCCTGAGAATGACTTGCTGATGACGACATAATTAACGAGTGAGTGGAGTCTTAGGTGTTTTACAGTTCTGGTTCGAGGGTGTTTTTCTGAAAAACACGAGATCAGCTCAGAGCGTCTTCTCCGTCAGCGTTTGCATTAAATGTTAGGTGTAAATTCCACCATGTGTAAAATGTCTTCTTTGTAGAACCCCCAGATTTAAAGCTTGCGTTTGTCAGAAGAGTGAAAAAGAGGACTTTTGTCTGTTGCTGAGATAGGATCTGTTTCCGGGCGATATGAAGGCGTGGACGTGGGGCGAACGGCGTGGGGATTCTGTTTTTCCCCACCGTGTGGCTGCAGCCTGCCCGACGACATCGACACAAACGGCGCGGATGAAGCAGGAGGAAGGCTTTCATGTCCCGCCTCGTCTGCGCCTCATGTTATCATTAAAGAAGATGCCTGTACTGAGACGAAGTGCACGATGGAGCCGCGGGTTTGTACTCCGTTTCATGCCGGTGCGTTGCGTCTGGTCTGGATTTTTTTTCTTCTTCTTCTTTTTTTTTTTTTTTAATGTATCGCAGACTATCTCGGTTTTTTCGAAACTTTATATTTGACCCTCCGGTTCATTAGAACCTAAAGATGAAATCCTCTGAAGTCAAAACCCGGTCGATCCCCATAGTCCTCTGTTTTCCATGCTTTGATCCAAATTGTGTTTGTGTCTTTGAGGATTGTCGTCACATTTCTCCAGAGGAGCTGCTCGTGGCTGAGAAAGATTTTGTGGTGAAGTTGGCGTTTGGCGAACACGTGGCTGTTTGTGGTTTCGTGTCTGGTGAATTTTTGGAACATCACTTCCTTGGGGAAAAAAAATGCATCGCAAGGAACTCTCGTCAAAGAAGTTGGAGCAGAGAAGCTGTTCTTGTGCCGAGTGTAAATAAAGAATTAAGAATAATAAGAAAAAAATTCATTCAATCCAGAAAAACACACAGACATTTGTTGAAAATGTCAAAAAAATAAATAAAGAAATCCTGTAAAAACAACACTGATGGAGATTATATGGAAACAAATGTTGAAAGCTGAACTCTGAGTTTTCATAATTCAGCGATCTAATGGCCTACTTATTTTCATTTCTTGTCCTCTGCACCCTGGAAAATAGCTGCAGAGGAATCCGGAACATGGATGGAGCTCTAAGTAATGTGAGACCGGAATTGTGAGGGACAATTCCTCGACGATTTTTTTAAAACTTTCACTAAATTTCACTAAATACCCCGTTATAGAGAGCACTGTTTCTTCCTATTCCACTAGTTTTCATTTTACACCGTCACAAATCTGTGTTTTATTATCAATACCGTCGGTTTAATAACCAGGTTTTCAATTACTGAGACATTGTAAGGACTTCTAATGTCCAGGTAGAGCTACAAAAAATTAATTTTAATGAATTTCAAATTAGCAATTTAACAAGTAAATGTTCTACATTATATTTGTGCTTGGTATTTATATGTAACTATTTGAAAATGGGAAAAAAAAACAAACAAAACACAGCAACTTCATATTGAAATGAATTTGTTGAAGCGTTCAGTTAAAGGAATTTCCAAAAAGTTTAAAAATGAACAATAGCGACTGGAACTTTCTCATACAAATTAGGCATAGTTATGTATACGTGTTGTCTGTTAAAGTCTGAATTATCTGTTTTAAACAGTTGTTTTTGTGTTGAGCATTGAAGCACAGAAGCCGTCCTCCAACAATACCACGTCCGTGTGCAGTTATTAACGTTTCCTTCAACGTTCACAACCTTTTTTTTTCTACATGTCTCGTACGGAGCTACAGTATTTATTCAAGTTGTAAACAATGTTGCGACCCCGTCGACGGGTCGTGAATCACATGGCTCTGCCTTTTACTTGCACTTTGTGTTGCCGCCGTTGCCTCCTCTCAAACGGGGTCGCCTGCGATTTGAGAAAATGCTACTAAATGATGTTTAATGGGGAAGCATGGAGCAGAGTGAGTCGCTCTTCAGAACTCCAGACGAGCAGAGCGGCGCCCTCTGCGTCCCCCTTTCACCTACTTTCCACATTAGCGCTCGCTGCCGGTTCAAAGTATCTCACCTGACATTTCTATTTATTTATTTATTTATTTTTGAATCCTTAATTCACCCCGCCTGCATTTTTGTTGGATTCCAGCTCTCGAGAGCTCCGGCCGCTCGCGAGGAAATATTTTCCACTCAGCGGGAGTGTTTGAAACATGTAACTGGGGGAAAGCCTCTGTTATGTGTTACTGGCTCACATAACAGGCCTTGATGCACCATAAAGTGAAAGATGCCCAGATTCGCTCGGAGTAAAAGAGAGGCAATATTGACTTGGAGGAATCTGAGCGTGGAGCGATGACTCTCATACCAGGAGGGAAAAGGACATTTTGATGGTGAGATTATGGCTACACAGAAAATACAGTATCTGTATAGATCAGGAATGTTGAAAAACAACACAACGGCAGAGCTGCCACAATGCTGAAGATGGGTTTTTGTATTAGCAGATCCAGAAATGGAAGATTTAACTACATTTGGCCACCAGTAACTATAAAACCCGGATGTCTACATAATATAGTAGTCACCAGTTTGCATTACACATGTGACTTTCTTTGAAAAATATTTAACAAATTAGAACTTGAAATGGTCTCAAAATGGGGCCCAGGCCACAATAAATGTGGATATAGACTGTTTAGATGTATTTTTTTCACTTAAGAAATTCATCTTGAGAAACTCGACAATCCACAGCTAGAACAGAAAATGTTCATTTCTTCTGGCCCTTGAAGAAGGTATCATTTCAACCAGTAATTGTAATTTAAGACTATTCTCATCATCGTGGAACTGCCGTGCCTGAAGCAAATGATCATGTAGAACAGTAGTACCCAACTGTATTTCCTCAGAGTCGCTCTAAATTGCCTCAAAGCAGGACTGTGTGAAGGTAATTTTACCGATCACAGCCCCGACCCGCTCTGCTATGGCGGGCCCCTCCTCCGAGGTGAGCCGGACCTCATGTTGGACACAACCGATCTTGATAACATGAGCTCTCACAGCACTCGGACGCTTGTCTACTCAAATAAATTACTTTTTCATAATTCAGAATAATTTCCTATTATTGTTGTTGTGCTACAGTAACTATACATTTAGGAATAATAACATGGAAATACCCAACAGGTCGGCTTTGTAGCTCTGGAGTTGTCGTTCAGTTATTAATAGTCGGGATACACAATGCTTATTAATGTCATACATTTTCTGCTGATATATGAGAAGTCACATTTTTAAATATGTCTCGTGTACCGATGTGAACCGTGTCGAGCCGGTAACATGCAGCCGCCATGACAGTTTTGTTGAGTGTTAAATGCAGCGGTGATGCTGCCACACGAAGCTCAAGTGATAGAAAAGCGCTAAATAAGTGAATTCCATTTACGAGCACATTTTTTTTTTTTTCCTGTTTAATTTCCTGTTTGAAATTATTTCACGGAGAAAAGGGAATCCGTGATAACAACACTGTTTTTGAGTTTTCATTTTAGAAAATATCATGTTTACACTGAAGAATTTTGGAAACGATGTCTGTTTACATGAAACAGCAGAAACGCAGAAAATGACATAATTCTTTTGTTGAGTAACGAGTGGGTGCTGTTGGTTGTTTTTGTTTTCCACAACATTTTCTCAAACCTCTCACATGGAAAAATCAGCTTGGTAATTCTTGATTTCTAATTTGCAGACGTCCTCAAAACATCACGTGTTGGTGCAGAAAATGGCAGAAAGCAGAGCCACGTTTGTTCGTCTGAGAGGAATTTACAGTTGGGAGTTCGGATCATCCACAGGTCAGTAATACTCGTGATGATCGCCGTTCTCTTTTATTTGTCGTTAAGTTAAAACACCAGAGTAGAGAAATGTAGCAACTGCAAATAGGAAAACAACTAATGTGGAAGCTTTTACCTCAGTATTATAAATAAGCAACATTTTAATTAGTCAGCAGGAAAATAAAACTAATTCAGTATAACATTAATCAACCTTGCTGATTAATAATATGCTTTAATTTTAAAACATGAAATTCAGAATGATTTAAACATAACTAGAAAATCACTGAGAGCTCAGACCTCCACCGAATGGCGTTTTCAAATGTTAAAATTTCCCAAATTCAAAGTGCCGCCATATCGTTAATCTGGATGTGATCCAGACGAAATTCTGCACAATTCAGGGAAATTATGCTCCAAACATACATGTCAAATTTCAAGAGAATCGAAACAAAATACTATGAGTTATGATTTTTTGAAATTCATAAATGGGGGTTTCCAATGTTAACTTCCAGAATGTTTCCTGACCTTATTCTGGTTCTGATCCAGATGAAATGTTGCACCCTACTAGATATGACCATCCTACACGTCACTGAAGTTTTACAAGTCAATCAGATATGATCTCCAAGAGATGGGATATTTTTGGAAAATGTCTCACTGATCAGTAAAGGGGAAAAACAGGATCTTTGATATTTGTTTGTATCCAGATGGTTATCAGGATCACTCTCAACATTTAATGGATCTAAGTTGGGTCAAGACACATCTTCTGGATTTATTTTAGGAAGGTCCCATCAGGAGTTTTTGTGTAATTCTGCTAATAAACAGACAAACCCTGGCAAAAACATAACCTCCTTGGCGGAGGTAATTAAATAAAAAGATGATTTCAAAGAACCAGGTTTTTTTTATTTAGTAATTTGTAGTTTTAAAAAGAAGTAGTTTTACTTGTAGCTGCATCGTTCCTGAAGACTCATCAGTGTTTTGTAGTCTTTACCGTACCTGATTCATGGTTAATAATGCCACAATAAGTATAATGTTGCTCCAGCGTTGCATCCCGGTCATCGATTGAGCGATCAGACAGGGTTGGGAAACACACACTGTTGTTGAGAATGTGTGTGATCCTGACCTCTGGGATCCATATCACACACTTGGTATTCTGGACCGTTGGACGCAGCCATCAAGCATGTTTACGTCCTCCCACAGTGAGCTGGCCGGACGGCTGAGAAGCATGTGTTTGTACAACGGCTCAAACTCACTTAAGAGGAGCATTATATTTTGGCGGCGCATGCAGGTTAGACAGAAACATCCATTGTTTCACAGTTAAATCTCTTTTCTTTTAGATAAACATGTGCAGAAAGTCATTTATCATCATTTATGTGATGATTCAGGTGAAAACACATCTTTTTTTTTTTTTTGCATTTTGCATTCATCTACTTCCCTGCCAACATGAGGGTGCAGCAATTTTTGTGTGTTTTGTGTTGAAAACTTTATGTAAACGAGCCGTAGATGGTCTTAAAACGATGACATATCTTAAGTTTGTAATCTGATTATATTCAGGAGCTTTTATGTAATAGCTCGTGGCGATTTGTACCTTATTGATGTGGAATACAAAAGTGGCAGGCGACATCATCATTGATGTGTGAAAACTCATTTTTCTTGCATCTTGATTTGATCTGAAGTGAACCCAACAAGAAACAAAATAGCACAGTAATCCAGAAATGATCAGATATCTCCCAGTGGTGACCTGGACTTTAGTGAAGAAGACTTTTTAATCAGAAGTTTGTAAGTTTGATTTCTTCTGCCTAACGATCTACGACTGTTGGTCCCCGTGCCAGACCCTGGACTGATTGATGTTTAGTGAAGGTTTGCTATGATTAGATGCCTTAAATGCTGAGAAGTAATCAATCAAGTATGCTTTCTTTATTCTTTATGGAAGTCCATAAAAGTAAGAGTATATTTGTGAACATTTAATGCAATATTATTTGAATAAACCTGGAATATCTTCGATTTAGAAGTCAATATAAGACAAATAAGTCCAATTTCAACATTATTCCATTTTTAAGAATTCTTCTTGGTGCTAAATAAGGGAATATAAAAAAAACCCATTTCTTTTATTTTATTAATTCATTTCCTTGATATATTGTGTTGCAACTAAAAATGTGAGCATAGGTTTTGTCTGCAAGTCTGCTACTCTTCTTGAGGAGCCAGTATCCCAGTAAAGAGAAAAGAAGCATCAGTTAGTACCGATTTAATGTGTTCTGGATTATTTTATTTGCACTTTAGTAAACAAGACCAACTGAATCTCCCATCTCACAGTCTGATTTTGGAGCCTGGGCCGTATGTTTGACACTGGCAGGGATTATCCTGCATGACACGACAAATAAAAACATCTGTGGCTGCACTTGACAACATAAAATGCTAGGTCTTTTATTTTTTAT
>OMNM01017788.1:9864-23227 GCA_900302745.1 Parablennius parvicornis | reverse complement strand
TATCTACAAGATTGCATTCAAAAACATAGTAATTGGTCTTATTAATCTTTTTTTTTTTTTGCAAATTGCAAAATCCTTCCTCTGGAGAGGAATGAGTATTTAGTGTGACTATCCTTTGACTTCTATGCAGTTTGAACTGTTCTCAGCATAGTTGCACACAGTTTCTGAAGGAAAACCAAACAAAACTAACACATATTTTCTCTGGATGTACTCCAGTCCGGATCCTTCGGTCTCTTTACAAAGATCGTGGCTCTGTTTTGACCACAATGTATGTTTGGAGATGTTTTCCTCTGATGTTGTATATTGATCCAATCAGACAGACTTAGCTTGAACAGAGCTCTTTACACTGTGTGGAAAATGTAAGCATTTTCATTTAGCTTGAGATGCAGGCTTGGCACCACTTTCTTTGCAACTGAACCTGTATATTTAGATTTTCTTTTTTATTGTGTCGAAAGGTTAAGAATGAACATCCACTCTGAATGGTACATGAATTATTTAGGAGGGTTTTTACCAAGCTTTCACTGTATTAGATGTGCTGCCCTCAGTCAACTTTTTTCACAAGAATATTCACATTTTCAAGTATGTTGATAAAATCCTCATAATTGCTTTACGGTATTCCCAAGCTTCAGACAGTGTTCTTCCAAGCGTTCATCTATTTCCAACAGGATCCAAACTGAAATATACGAACAACTTTTAACCGAGTTGTAATTAATTTCTTTGGGTACTTCAAAGGTTTCTACAAAATTATTACCCCCCCCCCCGAGTTTCCTCACACCAGTTTCAAGTCATTGCAAAGGTATCCCTTGAGAAACAAGAACCGTGAGGGACCTAATTATACCCATATTTAATCCCATTTATGTGAGGTTGTGTTTAAACCAACTTTTGGTTCACCTTTTAATAACATATGATGATTCATGAACTTTCTGTAGATTGGATTGCTTTTTTCCCCCATGTAATATGTGTTTTTTGTGATTCCCCTGTGAATATCTGCTTTTATTATGCATTAATAAATTATTCATTTGTTCAGATCGCAGTACATCTGCTGGGATAATTGTATATTTTGATGAGTATCATGTGGAATTTTCACTGCTGATGACATTATCTCTCTCAGCGAGTTGTGTCATCTTATGTAGAAACTGTTTTATTGAATATTCCCTGCAACCTTCAGTTGGGACTTATTTGGGACAGCAGCTAATTACACTATATTGACAGAGGGCTTTTTTGTTGTTGGTCAAGCTGTGGGGAGGAAACATCCAGTGATTGTTGCAAAGTGACAGGTGAATCATAGCTGGAAGCAGCATTCAGTGGTAACCATTTTTTTTTTTTTCATCTGCTCTCCAATTGTTGCAGACCAGAGTAATGGATTTAACTCTAAAATAATTGACAGCGGACAGTGAATAGCATTTGTTAACCTCCAGAAACTGCAGGTTAACGGTGGTGAGAGAGAAGCGCTGCAGTCCAAGTAGAGTAATAGGTTATGGATTAGTTTGACCTCCACCAGTAGATTTGGTCACTTTCTCTCCTTCATGTTGTGCTCACATTTGGCAGAAGATCCTGTTGAATATGATATTCCTCAGTGTGTGTGTGTGTGAGTGTGTGTGTGTGTGAGTGTGCATGCCTGAGTTGGCCATGTGCATATCAAGAAGATATGGTGGAAGGAGGGGCAACCACGGTTTAGCCAGTCTCACCTTTCATGCCCTGTGTAATAAGATTACCTGCTTCACACGTCATGACCACAGAGGAAGGTGGAACGAGAGTGTGAGGAGGAGGAGGAGGAGGAGGAAGAGGAGGAGGAGGATGAGGAGGAGGAGGGAGGCTGCAGCGGGGTTTGCTCCATGCAGTTATCTCGTATTAGACTCAGGCTCCAGCCTTCTGGTGAGTGTGCTGCTGCTGCTGCTCGCTCTTGCTGTGCCGGGCTAAAGACACCGGGGAAGCAGAGTGCTGATGTGCCCGCGTGAGGGAGGCTGCAGCCGCAGTGCCAGCCGGTATCCGTGCCATCCCTGTAAAGACGCATAGGATTGCAGTTGAGTACTTCAAAAGCTAAATCATGGTAAGACGTTGTCTGTTCTTCTGAAGGCTGTCGCCACCTTCCCTGCGCGTTTAATTTCTCCCATATGGGCATTTGCGAAACGCGCGCGTGTCTCGTTGTTCGCTGCGTAAAGGTCCGTCTGTATCAGCTCGTCTACGACTTGTGCATCACTGCCAGCGTTTTCTCCCGATCGCACCGATTTCTCCTGAGTAATCTGACGCCCAAACTGTGCCCCGAGCTGTGGCCGCTAATCTTTTGGAGGGTGAAGTTTTCAAACACTGGCTGTAAGCAGCCTCACTCACTTTAGAGGATCTCAATCATATCCCATTACCGCCTGTGCGTAACTGGAGTTTGGTTTGACAGACCGCCGCCGCTGACTGCGGCACTTAGGAAATACTTTAGTGACCTATTCGATCACGAGTGTGATTGCACAAATAGTCTTTCTTTATTTTTTATGTTTAATAGAAACTGATGTGAATTCGACAGCTGCGCTTTCTATCAGCTGATTTGTGTCTCGCCTCATATGCATGTGAATAGACGGCATTTTATCATGAATATTCATGCAATAACTTCCCCTGTGAGTGTGAGCTGCCTCGCTGCAGGAGATGTACACTCCTGCAAAACTTCATTCACTCACACACTGTCAGTGCATTGATTTAGTTTTCGTATCTTTCAAAGTTTTTAAAACCTTTTGAAATTATAAAGTTAATTTAGAATGCAGCTATTCATCTCATTTTCAACATGTGGCGATTACAGTATCACACTAAATCATTTACAGTAATGTACAGTATAAAGCACTATAACTCAAGAGGACTATACAAAATGACTTCTATAGTCCACTTCCTTCCGAGACCTAATTTTCCTTTTGACAAAATATCCCTGCCTGTTCAGCCAACCTGAGCGGAAAGGGAATGATTCATTATTTCCCCACTTTTGCATCATATTTCAAATAACTTTTTTTTGGACTAAAAATAAATATATAGTAAATATGATTGGAACTGTTTAGAATGCCAGAAAAGGTATTTTATCCCTGCACACATTTGTCTTTGCATGTCAGAGCTGCAGAAGTGTTATTAATAACAATAATGACAGCCACACTCCCTTTTACCTCTTCTGGTGGCTTGGCTTGCTGTGACACCTAAATGGAATGTAACTCATTGATGTTATTAGTTATACTATGACAGGTCCAAATGTTCTCTGTGAAGCTTTGGCTCTACTCACTACTACATTTTGTTGCCTTAGTATTAAAGTGTATAAAAGCACCTCAAAGAGGTTGCAAACGGACCGACCTTGAGTTAAGATGTTTCTGTCAAATTATGTTATTAGCTGCTGCTGAGCAATCCTTTCACACAGACCTCTTTAGTAAATGCCTGTTTGCACAACAAATGAGCTCTTACGTTTGTAGTGCTATTCACAGGTAAATTAAACCCTTAATTTGTCTTAATTAGGAAGTAACGGTGTGCAAATGCAAAAACAGACATTGTTTCTTCACATTAAGCATTCAAGTCTTCTTTTCATTTCCTTTTTAATGAAAATAAATGTTAATTTTTTTAAGAAAAGCAAAAGCATCATTGTTGCTCTCTTGGACGTAATACACACCTGTCAAAAGATTTCTTCAAAATAAATCAAACATCAGCTATGTGTTAACACTCTTAAGAGCTGTTTGGTACTTTCACATGCGGATCAGGTTCTGACAGTACACCTGAAAAGGCGCCAACTTTTAGGAATAAATAAATATATTCCTTATGTGAAAGATAGAAGCACCACCATAGGGTTTGTATTTCCTGCCATAAATGCACCTTTGCATGTTGTCAGTGGGGAGATCCTACAGCAGTCTCAATATGCCCTTCAAGTAACTCCGAGCTAACAAAGAAATAGAAAAAAGTCTGCAATTGTATATCAAATAGAAATATTATTGGCCATGGATAGTTATACAGTATGTAATATTCAAATAATTAGTATAGATATGCTACTTCATGTAAGATGGTTCTATATAAGTGGCTATTGTACCAGCAATCATACATGTTTGAAATGAGGTCTTCTTTCTTGTATTGGTTTTTCAGAGTTGCCAGAAAGACATGCATAAAATGTGAAACTGGCACAGAGATCCGGAGCTTCATTTGCCTTTCTCTCTGAGCAATTGTTAAGCTGTGGTAATAGAACAAATTGGATATTAAGTTGCTGTCGTGGCTGCTGTTAGACAAAGGCTCCTCACCTCTGGTATGGGCTTCAGGACTGCTAAAAGGTATATAACTTTTTTCATTGTTATGAAGGAGCATTGGCAGCTCAAGGCAGCTACTGTTTAAGTATTAATAAAGTGAACTGAACGAGTTATAAAACACTCTGGTAACTGGAGTGAACCAGAGGGGATAAATTAGATAGTGGTGAATTATCCTTAGAAGTAATGGCGTGTCTTGTTCATACCAAAGGATGAAGGATGAGGAAAGCTTTAGGGTATGATGCACACAGGTGGCATTAAAATTTAGGCTATTCACATCTCTGCATGGTCAGCCAAGACTTGATGAAACATATTTCTTCTGGTGGTGCAGCTCCTTAGTCTCTTGAATGTCTTTGTGTTCATTTGTCAAGTATTGAAATGTAATGCTTAGCAGCTACAAAGCATAAGGCCTCGCATGCCCGCATCCCCTGTGGCAAACCGTTTGCATTCATTCAGTCTTAACCTCTTTATTACATGTGGGCATACCAGGCAGATGTGTTTGTGTGTGTGATAAAACAGTAATTAAGACGGGCTTCAACACTCCTATGACTAACTAATGATCTAATCTCGTTTGCAGCAGCAGCAGCTCACACGTTGTACGTTTTGGGGCTGTAACAAATAAGACTGCTCTAATTTGGCAGCTTTTGAAAAACTCGACTGTGGAAAACAATCTTGGGAGGTTAAAAAGGCTGTGATTTTTGGCATATTGTGTGGTCTTATGGTAATATTTGCAACGCAAGCCTGTGGCGGTTAAAGGTTGATGCTGGCAGGATTCAGTGGTTTAGTCATTTTTAGCTGATTTTATAGAAAACCATTGTCTAAATCTGTGGGTTGCCCGTTGCAAGAAAATCAAAAATTGCAGAAAGCACTCACAGAATGTCCATGTCCTTTAATAAGTTTGCAAATATTGATGAAATAGGAGGTCAAAGAATCTTTCTGAGGACTTTCATTTTCCATATATTTTGTGCAAGAGTGTTTTTTTTTTGGGTGGTTTTTTTTGTAACTCCAGATGACTAGGAAGGACTCAAACCATGTATCAGTGCTCCGCAATATCAGTTGAATATTTGGTAAGCTTGTCGATGATTGTGATAACCAACATAATTTGTGATTACCCTTCGTAGATGACATGACATTATGCCTTTGTGCTTTGAGAATTGCTCTCCAAAGTCACATTGCTGTTTCTCTTGCCGTTAATTTACACAAGATGTAAATGGCTGTTATCCGTTTTGTAACCTCACTCACATCTACCAAGTGTTTGAGTGTCTGTGGAAGTAGAGTTCCATCTGATTGGTCATGAGTGCACAGCGCAGGGAATGCAAATGATCGCAGTTCGGCCTTTGTGATGTGTGTGTTGTACTGGTTAACATCGTAATAACAACAATCATCACTATATTGGGCAGTCCTAGTATATATGGAAATTTTATTAGCGCCTTTATAACCCAGTGCAGTGGTGTTTAAACAACGACTCCTTAATAGTTTTTGGACATCATTTTCACTGCTGGCACAGAGAAACAGAGTGTAGCATATCACACAATGACTACACAAGCAACGCTTATCTTTTCTTTTTGGATACAGCCTTGATGTGTTTATGTAATTTTAATGTGATGTGCAAAAATACTTGCAATGAAAGAACCCATCGCATTACGCTCAAAAAGAAAAAAAAAACACACAAACATCATGAACAGGCAAAGCTCTTCATTTCCAGATGAAAGTGATTTTTTTTCCCTCAAATATGCATTACTGCAAACATTTATTTTTTTTTTTAACTTTTGGTAGCTCGAGGGGGACATGACAACCTACATCACGGACATATACCACTCATCATGAAGTTCTTATAGCACATGTGCTATCACTGTGAGTCTCTTCTCTTCCAGCTGGCATGAACCAACACCAACATTAGCTGCTATCAGCATTGTGAAGCTACATTCGTTATAAAAGAGCGAGCGATCCAAACCCGAACAAAAAGATCCATGTAACGAAAACAAAAGAATGAGCTGAAACATGATATAAAGCTCGGTAGAGCGGAGGCAAGATGGAAAGTTGGGTGATAATTATTGTGTGAGCTTTCTTTTTCACAAAACCATTGTCTTTTGAGTCATGGCTGTATTTAAAAGTGGTGGTTAAACACACAATACCTGGCCATACATTTTCCAGACATGTTAAAACATAAAAGCTTCAGTTTGAAGTGGTCTCATCTTTCACAAAGTGAAGAAGCGGGAGGGGGAGGATGTATTAAAAATGGATTTCAATTGGAGGATAAAGACTGTTTTCCCCACAGTGTATTGCTATCATAACTTACTTATCATTCAGCAAATATGACTTTATTCATATGCACAATGGACACCTCAGGGCAATCATTTCATTTTTATTTGATAAGAGAGTCCTGGGTAGTGATGCCTGAAATGATTTAGGCCTAAGTGCATAGTGAGAGGAGCAGTAAAAAAAGAGCAATTGTGGAATATTTTCGTGCTTCATCCTCACCTTTTGTCCTGGTGTTCCCTTATCTAGTGATTTTTTTTCCCTCATAGATTCAGAGGAAAGACTGGGTTGTGGGACTGTGTCCTGATTTTTTGTACGCCTCTCTGTTTCCATGTGGGGAAGGGAAAGTACTGCTATTCCACTATTAACTGATTAACAGTTCAACGTCAGATATCAGAAATAGCAGACCTTATTTCATCTCCACTACCTGTAGTGGAATGAAACAAATTGAATGTACGAATGGAGACTGTTAGAAGTGAACCAGCACAACATGCTGCTGTGGAAATGGAAATGAGTCACAGATATGAGATTGACTGACAGTTTCATCTCTGGGGAGATGCAATTTGACATCTACTTTAATTTATTTACTCAACTCTAGATTGTACATCCGTTTCTCATGGTCCTTCTTGTCTAATTGTCTATCATTGCTTTCTTATGAATGTGACTTTCTACTCAACTACTTGTTAAATGTGTAAACAGTTATTAAATGTGATGAACTCTCAGGTCGACACAATCCAATATGATCCAAACAGCTCTGGGATCAACCTTGCCTTCACATTAGTCATCATGTTTGATTTTTCTTAAGATGTTTGTCCCTCCAATGCATGTTAATAAGGTTGTCAAGATATTAGAAAGGCAATATAGTCAAATCAATCCACATCAAACATGAATACCCAGCGTGTCGGGAAGTTTGCATTCAAGCTCTTTGATGATACTGATCCTTAGTGATTTGCTCAAAGATAAAGGGACATCTTGTTTTTTTCTGCAATAAAACAACTGTGCAATGATCCGCAATGATAATTCAGCTGGGTTCATCTCGGTGTACCAATGAAACCACCTATTTTCTATAGGTTTTGCTTTGGTCTGTGTTCTAGTCCACATGTGCACATTTCACTGAAATTTTACTTGTGTGCCTTGATGAGGAGGTGTTAATGAGTTTAATGTGAAACACAGTGTTTTTTCTTCTGCATTTGCATCTGGCTGAAAAAGGGCATTGCCATTTGAAAAAAAAAAAAAATCGGTACAAGAAAATCTGTTGGAGAATATTTTAAATGCTAGTATCAAGAAGTAAACACATTCTAAAAAGTGCAACTGCTGTACTTCTTGGATGTTTTCTGGTTACATACAGTTTCGTGTACAGTCTCCAGTGTCTCCTGCCTGTTTCCTCACACAGACCTCCCGCCTCACTGGTTTTGCTTCAGCTGTCATGGCTCCTGTGCTCCTGTTCTGCCGGCTCCTCCCATTACGCGTCAATCACCTGATGCCCGACAAGCTCGGTCAGGTGTTTGTAGATCGCATCCAGCATGATCCTCTTCTTTCAGAGACCCCCTGTGGTGTTGTTATGCAGAATTCAACACAACAACAGCAGGTGAATATTAGACCTGGAATATTAAACCTCACTTTATAAAACCAATTTCCAGTAAATAAATAATGCGGGTACACTATATTGAATTGTATCTCAAGTAAAACTGAACATCACTTTTTGAAAAGACAACATTTAACTCAAATCAAACTTTATGGTTATAAAGCTGCAAAATAAGACAGCATTCCTGCCTCCAAATTATTGTTGATCAGTTATAATGGTTAGATTTAAATAGTGTAAACACACCTGATGATGTGGAAGGTGAGCCTATATTATAGAATATGATCTTTCTACTTTATGAGTTCCGAGGGCTGGTTCCTTGCCTTTGTCTGTCTATTTCAATCCCCGAATGAAAGCTGCATGATGCTGTTGACACCAACACTACTGCACACAGGCAGGGATTGTTTTACAAAATAGAAATTAACTCAAGGTGTGTTGGGAATATAAGTCACCAATAATAAGCTTAGAGGAGATAAAGGTATTATATCGAGGGCCAAGCAGTAAAGTCAGTGAAGGGTGAGATTTAATTTTCTTCTTTAATTAACTGTAGATCACACTCTATATGATGTATTGTAACTAACTACATTTGCTTAGTGCCTCTTCTCCTAAACGCCACAGAAAAACTCAGAGCAGGAAGCTGGATCAAGCTAAGGGAAGAGTGAGATATATCTTTGACCAGTTATTACTATATCGTAATAAAACCAAACAAGAAGGTTTTTCTCCACATTGAGCCGAGCAATAGAAAAGTGATTTGAAATTAGAATTTAGGGCATTTGCATTATTTATTTGTTTATTGTGATTTCAGTCAGACTGTGTGTTCTCCAGCTATGAGCTCTTGACTGGAGGGTGGCTGGCATTACATCTGTGGTTCCTGTCACCAGTGCAGAAATTCCCTTGAGCCATAATTTAAACCCTGTGGCGCTCTATCACGCAACACAATAATGGACACTTCTCATTAGGTTTGTACATCTTGATATTTTTCTCATTCTATTCTATTCATTGCATACATTTTATAATTGGGTTGTTTTAGGCAACAAAGGAAACTGCTGTATATGCCAAAACTTTAAAAGAATGAATAAGTCAAATTAGGCCACCGAATGAGGAAAAAAAAAAAAAAGAAGAAGAAACATCTTGGGAGAAACAAGTGATACTACTATTACTGTGAACACAGCTTTAATTAACATTTTTATGTGGACAGCTGAAGTATGTTATGACTCACAGGTACTCATAAATGAGGTTTCAGGTGAAGGAAGGGCTCCCGGTAGAGAATCAGCTTGGACTCTGTTGCCAGCATCTCTTCAAATTATCAAGTTGTCATTACAGACTGAGCTGTGAAATGGGCAAATGCAGATAATAATAATAATAATTTTAGTCATTAATAGCTGTTAACAGGTCACTTTTGTTATGTTTTTCTGAGAGAAACAAGCCTGATTCTTTGTAATATTTCTGGAATATCTAAGCAGCTCACATCAACAAGTGTCTGAAGCTATCCTGTAGTATTTTATTAGTAGTATTATAGTATTTAAGACCATAGCCATTGTGCGTCATAGTAATATATAATACACCTGCCCTTTGTGATATCCAAGGTTGTTTGTAATGTAACTTTCTTTGTTGTTATCTGGGTTGATTGTTCAATCTGTTGTCTTTGTCCATTTCTTGAAGTGTTTTTTCAAGTTTGACAAGGAATGCCAGATTGAGCTTGAGCTCCATGAATGATGAATGCCACCACTGATGTCACCAATGGTCAATGCATTGTGAGTTACAATCGTAATGCATTGACCATTTACGATGGTGCACCATTCATGTGTGTTCTGCTGAGCCTTGGATTATTATGTTCCTCAAAAATATCACCTAACTAATTGTGAATGTTTGAAAATAGTTTTGTCGATAATAAGCATCTGTTCCCCTTCAGAATCTGGTGTTTAATTAAAGTAATGATATATTTGTGTTGGAACAAAGTGCACACGCCAATGCAGTGGTAGTGATTCCCTCTGAGGTGTTCCTCCAGTTTGGTTTTGGTTTTATCATGCATTATTATACACAATCTCTGTCAATGTACTGAATCATCTTCCCACATTTTAAATGGTAGTATCATTCATCAAAGAAAAACACAAAAATGAAGAAACACATGATAGATTATTTTGTTCTGAATAAGGATTAGTCATTCTGTTATGTGTGAAATCTTAGTGGAAAAGACCCGGTGACAATCACAGCCATGGTGTGATTATCAGGGGTAAAAGTCACCCATTGAAGTAAAGATTTACAAAAAGTCAGAAGGCAGTCTTTTGTCTGGCATCAGCTGCATGTATTTAAAGGCCCCCGTGGATAAGTGGTTCCTATTGTGCGGAGTGGCGCGCCTTGTGACATGGATAGGACATTGTTGATGCTAAGCAGACGCAGATCGGCCGTGACACACACATGGACTGCTCAGTGAGGGTTTAGAGATTTAAATGTGGTCATGAGATGACTAAGGCAGCGGGATTAGGACCTCTGAGATCTGTGCCCCGTTCGCCCTGAATTAGAGTATATGAGCGGTTTAGTGGACCACCAGGCTCTGTTGACACTAGCCACTGCTGAATACATTACCTACTTACGCCGCCGCATGTTGGTTTACTTTTGAACTTCTTATTACGGGTTATTCAGAAGTAAATGGAAATATTATTCACATGCACACTCACTCCCACAGATGTACATATGTGCAAAGACACTTATATATGTGGTTTGCTTTTTATGCAAAGGATAATGACTCTCTCATCCCTGCTCCTCCTCAGCAGCTCCCCGGTGTCCTGGAGCCATCGCTTTTTTTACCGAGACGAGATATCAGAGACATAAACGCCAGCAGCCCTTTACTGCTTATCATGTGTTATTCTTTTCTACTTTATAGTCTACAATACTTCCTATCAGAATGTACAGTAATGTGTGATTGTATCCGCTTTCCAACTGTATATTCAATTTGAACATTCACTGTTTTTTCCACATCATTAATACAGAGTAGTAAAGGCACACTGACTGTAGTTTCAGTTTATGACAGCAGTTGTATTTAACTTTCCACAAAATGGGCTTGTCTTCACTTGAATACATGCTCACCTTTTTTTGGTTTTTTGTTTTTTTGCTCAAGCCAACCTTTTGTTACACTGTGGTGCATGAAGCAATAGATGTATGACCACAGCCAAAGAACACCAGATCACTGACCTACAGTGTTGTGAGCACAGATGGCAATGTGTCCAACAAGGCCCAATGTTTTTGTGCTTCAGCCACAAGCAATACTGCTGCAGTACATTTGTGCTTTCTACCACAAATGACAATAATCTATTAAAAAAAAAAAAACAACTGTGTTTTGCAGAAGTCGAGGAATAATTCATTTTCAAGTTGCTCCACGTCTCAAAATTGTGCTAATTTGTCGTATTTATATATAAAGAACAACATTTTACAGCCTATAAGATCACCGTAGTAACAGTGCTGACGCTAACATGCACATCCACATTTAAATTTTCTTTGTTATCATCTGGTTTGCAGTCTTCCTAAAACTACATTAGTAGAAGCTCTGGATTATGCTCATCTGTGGTCACATATAGAGTTTTCCAAATAATCAGGTTGCTATCAGCAGCCGTATTTATCACTATGTGCAGGAAATCCACGTTGTTACTGAGGTTTGTGGTCCATCAAGAGTGCTTGTGTTGTCTTTTTAACCATGTCTTCATCCCCCATGTCTGTATATTTTGCCTCCAATAGATACATGTACATCAATAGAATTGCCTTCTATTGCTCTTTGTGTTGGTCCATAAGGGGATTCAGAGATTTTATCCTTGACTCTCTTCTGATACAGAGGAGCTACTGTGAAACTTATTCTGACATATACTGTAAACAGACGTGAGTGGAATAATTCAGGTTTTTGTCCTGGACGGAGATTACAAATGCAGTTGGATGTGTTGCACCTAAATTAATGCCTGTGGTTACATTCAGTCAACACAAATGGAAATACGCATTCATTTATCTCGGATTGCTTTTGTTCAGTAAACTACAGGGATCCCTGTGTCTGTCCAGGCACTAGGGAGAGGTTGTTGTGAGATTCTGCACCTGCCCCCTCCTTCTCTACAACAGGGGTGGAGGTCAAAGTTACTGTGACTCAAACATATAAATATGAATAGATCTGCAGGTTGAAATAAATCAAATCTTGCTTTTCACCGTGAGAAACCATAAGATAGAAGATTGTTTTTGGATGGCTCTCCTCCGGGTCATCACTGTGGATAATGATCTAACCTCAAGGCCACCTTTTAATATGAAACGCATTGTGTCAAAATGTGAGCGCACTTTAACCTTAAAGGGTTCATTTTGTGACTGGCTGTCAAAAACAGACCTAAGAATAACTTAAAGGTTCCGTCGAATAATTTTTGAACCACTAACTGCTCTATCTGTGCAGGTTACCTGTGGTGAAAATAATAAGCGTGGCCATTAGCACGGTCCCTTTGCAGGATGAGTACATGCAGGCTGAGTGTTTCCAGGTTAAACCTGTGACTGTGTAGATTTCACCTGGGTACTCCAGTGAGAGTGATTTTCAGATTAATTAGTAACAATTGGTCCGTTGTCTCTCTTTGTTAGCACTGTGATTGTCATACCTGTCATCCTAAGTCTACTGTGTACCAGTGTCAGGACAGGAAGAGGCTCAGCCCTCAGTGTGTGGATGGATTGAGAATGCTGCTTGGGCTTGAGAGAGTTTATTCTCTTTTCACAAAAAAAGTTTATCAGTTTGTGAACAAGTAGCTGTTAGGCATCTCTACTCAATATTCATAGTTATAACAAATTGGAAAAGCATTAAAGAAGACCTTGCTAGTGGTATTATTTTATAAAGAATAGTCTTGACCTGTGATGTTTTATTACTTGCACTTGTGGGTGTGATCTATTTCATTTAATATCTTATTTTTTTGTGTGTGTGGGTGTGATCTATTTCATTTAATATCTATTTTAAAACCTCATCAGCATTGTCATCGTCACTAATTAATATGTGAGTGACTGTTGATTAAATTTTAGTCATAACAAACAGAAAAGCCTTGATTTCCTCTTTTCTTTTTACTCCCACTTTGAACTAGTGTATTTTTATCCGTGAAAGTACATTGCATAAAACAGGTGCAAAGGGTTTATCATGTTCAAACCATCCCAACCCATCACAATAATCATGAGAGCACTTGAGGCCCACATTAAATATTTCATTTGCTGCTTGCACCAGCACCGAAGCACATAATGGCGTTTATACATTTTCCCATTAGGGCTCAGTCTT
>OMNM01017783.1:2340-30457 GCA_900302745.1 Parablennius parvicornis | reverse complement strand
TTCTGTTCTAGGTGGTGGCATCACTTCGTGTGTCTGCCTCCTCTGACAGGAGAATCAGAGCTGCCGTGGTCAAATCCGCATGCACGCCCCTCAGCTTTCCACTTGCGTGGGACAAAAATTACATTAACTTTTTGGGACGAGGGTCCCTTTAGGTCACATCTGCGTGGCAGGACGCACAGCTCCTGTCAATCCGTTGAATTGTCAATGGTACGAAAAAAGGCTCCAGCTGACAGGAAGCGTATGTCGTTTGTTATTGTTTACCTATCCAGCCGCCGCCGCGCGACAAATGCAGATTTGACAGCTCGCTGAAAATAAACGGTGGCCCCCCCCACCAGAAAAAAACCACACACACGAAGCGGTGTCGTTACCCTCGCAGCCCGAGTGATGCTGAGGTCTTTCATCACTTCTTCAAACGCCGCCGTCTCCTCCGCCTGCTTCTGGTTATGTAAAGCGATTTTCTCGCTGAATTTCCGCGGATTGTTCGAAGTCGCCATGTTTCGCTCTTCTGCTCCGTTTTGCTCCGAGTGCCGCGTCGAGCAGCGCGCAGTGAGGACGCACAGCTTCCGTCCACACACACGCTACACCGCACAGCCTCTGCAGCCCCGCAAACACTCCCGCTCAGCCAGCAAGGCGTCCCTTGGGGACATGAAGTGGAACAGCATCAACACCGACACTTCCCGACCCATAAAAAGATGCAGCATTACGCACCAAGTGGAAAGAATACAGCTAAAATTATTACAAAACAGTCACACATAGCATTTTGTTCTTGTTGCGGCAAAACAATCCAAATACTGTGAAGGAAAAATAACGTAGTTTCCGGTATATGTTGCGGTGTCTCTGGCTACCTTGACGCTTCTTTCTTTGCGTGCGAACGTCGATGCGCGGGGGTGTAGCGGAGGCGCACCTCACATCTGGACTGCGGAACAGCCGCACAATTTCACCATTTGGGCCTTTGTCCGAACACCATATAATAATAATAATAATAATAATAATAATAATAATAATAATAATAATAAAGGGAGGTCGTTGTTAACAAAAAAAGACAATAATAACTTACATTCTCATCTACAGGCCATATAAACTCTCTAATTCACCCATAACACGTTTAATTGAGAAAATCCTGAGCACCAATAAAAATGTTTAAAAAAAAAAAAGACAGGGAGATCATGCACATTCCACTTTTCAACAGCCTCCCTAAGACTCAACAGGTGGGTGATGTGGCTGATAATAATATCAATATCATTATTGGTGTTGTTGTTTGGAGGAAGTGCTACTCAGTTGGTAGAATGGGTCAGTTTTAAACCCAAGTTGAGCACAACAAAGCAGCTGTATGTGTGAGTAAGTGCATAAATGGGTGAATGTGACGAGCAGTGTCATTCAGTTTTTAAATGGATAAACTTATTACAAAAGTAATTTGACAGTTTCTTATTATTTTCATTATCATACTACTACTACAGCATTCATTCAGTTGAAACATGTATTAGCTGATGTACTGGGAGAAACTCATGTATATGACCAAGCCTACATTCAGCTTACTGAGGATTTGATTTTTATTTGTAGCTTTTCATGGCAACAGAGTTGGTCATAACTTGAAATGTTGGCTCAGAAAGTAAGTACCTAAAATTAATGCACATTCTTGCTGACTGTGAGTAAACACTGTAACTCCTCATTGTCTCTTACTCTCTGTTTGCAATCAGAGCAGATGATGAAGGTGAACGATAACACATGCTCCTCTGTGTTCTCATGTGGAGAAAAGTTAGCTTTTGCATAAACAAGTAACAAGAGGTGTCTTTGTCACATATTTGTGAAGGGATTCTCGAGTGAATTTTATGCTAAATGCATCAATCAGTAGGGGATCTTGTACATGTCTGTGCCTGTTTCTCAAACTGCAGCAGGAATTTCACTATCTCACAGTGGCTCCAGCAGCAGCCTGTCACACTCACGAGCAGCTGCAGACACCTTTGGGTTTTGTAAATAATAGTCTGTACAGCTCTGTGACACACACTCAATTGTTGATTCACACTCAACAGAAACATCTTACTCGTTTGTTTTGCTGAAAGATCAAACACCACGCATACAATAGTGGGTTGTTTTTTTTTTACATTCGGGCTCGAAAGGCACTGTGGAGCGGATTCACCTGCCATTAAGTTGAGTGTAATTTGGTTGTAAAGTAACCATGGTAACATAGAAAGAGAAGTGACTCTGGGGCAAGTGAAGAGAGATGGAGTCTGTGTGCAGGATTACTCTGTTATTGCTGAATAAGCCTCCAGAGGCAAAATACTTGAAGTTGAGCCTATTTGGTGTGAAGTGTTAGCATGAGGGAAACCACATGGTGGGGGATTCCTAACCTCATCTGTCCTTTCTCAAAATTGTTCTCATGTTCATCTAAAATAAACATGCTGCAATAATAACACCATCCCACCACGCAGCAACATATCAGTTAGTGAGCAGCAAAAAGGGAAAGTTTCACATCACTTTTTTTAACTGAACATGGAAGTCTGGAGGTTTTGGGCGCCCAAAACATTTTGTAGACACTTTTGTTTTGTTTGTGGTCAATAACAGATTTAAGGAGAAATTGGCAGGAAGAAGTGGATCTCAAGACTGCTCACAAATGAATCACTGAAGATTGTGGCATCTAGATCAAATATGATGGAGACACAGGGAATTAAAGAATTGAGACAAGAATCAAACCTGTAACCGATAAGTGATAAAAAAACAAAGACTTAGACCTCCTCGTGAAATTAATATTTTGATTTGTATTTTTTCACCTCGATCTTATGTGTTAGGACACAGAGGATTTGTTCTTATTTCAGACTAATGTTTGATATGGATATACCCTTGGTTACATTTCTCTTTTCAACATCTGATTGTTCGTGTAGTTCTTGAGCCTTTCACATGAATTGTAATCAGTTTTATATGTTCAAAACATACACAACACAACTTAACATGATTGATTTATCACATAAATGAATGCAAAGGTAAGTTTTTAAAGTGACCAACATACACAAATATTCTCAAAGTGAAACCAAGGAAGTCAAAAGTGTATTCTGAGACTTCCCGCTGAAGTGAAGTTTATAGAATGCAATGCAATGACGGGTGGGAACTTCACAAAATGATTGACTTCACCTCACTTCAGCGATCACAACTGCGTTTCTGTTCAATGAATTTCAGATTATTGCCATGGAAGATCTGCCCCAGGTGATATACCTGATTAAGAAGTAAAAACTCAAATTGTATGTACATTTCTATTTTCAAAGGAATCGAATTGATTTTAAAAATAAATAAATAAACACTTGTATTTAGGGAAATATGACATAAATTTAGAAGGGCTAACTGCAGCTAACAAAAAACTCACTTTCCTATGTATGCACACTACAGGAGACACAAACGGTGCCTTCAGATCAGAGATATGTTTTCAGTCCTCGATTTCTCAAGGAGAGTCCTCATTCCTTTTATGTGCCTAACTATACTACTGTAGTTTAGGACCTTTCTTTGGGACCACAATCCATTGCTAATGACTGCAATGTTTACAAAAACAATTTTAAAAGCCAAGTACTGAAAATGCTGAAGGATTAGTTTAATAAGTGAGATAAACATTGACCTTTTTATTATCAAAACTGAATCCAACCACAGAGCAGTTTATGTCACTTCAAAAAAGCCCCTTTCTATGTCAACATTTCAGTTATAGAGGATTTAAAACAACAAACACAATCCAGCTACAAACAGGAGATCAGGTTTATTACAGAAAAATCAAGTATTAATTAAAATGAGTCAAACCACAAGCTATTCAAAACATGCTTCTGAATCTGCCTGTATTGGCACAATGTGAACTTTTAGATCATTCAAAATTGTTGACCTGATAATTGAATTAGGTTAAAACAAAATCTGTGGCTCACCAAGTCAATAAAGTCTCATACGAGCAGATAAACCAAACATAACCCAGGGAGCAAAGGTTTACACGGTTAATTTCATAATCAAGCAGACTGAGTTTAATACACATAACATCAGTCTGCATTCAACAAAACAGACTGAAGTGTTCTAGACACTCCAAGTTAAGATCAGACTTGTCATTAATGCACAGGCTACAAAACAGATGCGGATACTAAAAGGTTGAGCGGTAAACTAAATACACACTGTAGAGAGATTAACTAGCCAATGACCACACTGACGACTGTACTGAACATTTTCTCCATTGTAGTTATTTTTAAATGCACACAAACAGAAATGTGTTCAGAATTTTGCAAATGTGTACAGGTTTGTTAATGTTGATAAATGTTTAGATATGCTCATATTTGATCACGACTGAAGCTAAGTGCTTAAAAAAGCACTGTTCATTTTGCACATATTCTTTTTCTTTTAGGTTTCTTTCCAAAAATCCTATACTTCAAAATTCCTATAGAAGTGCCATATTGTAGACGGGACAGGACCTATGGAACAGTGGAGGCTTTAGGTATCTTTAGGTCGATCCTTGAAGATTATGTGCGAAAGCAGAGTACACCCTGGACAGGTCACAAGTCCATCACAGGACAAGAGACAGGCATTCACACTGACTCTGGAGTCCTCAGAAAAACCTAAATTAAAACTGTGCTTTGAGGGTTTATCCTCTTGGTACCATGAATGATATTGTTCATCCAAATAGTTGTTGAGATGTAGTGCTGCAACATGATTTCATGATAGGACAAAACCTCTCTAATGTCTGTCTCTAATGACCTGTAAATTAACAAAACAGTTCAGGGTTGTATCGTGTACTCAATGCCTCAATTCTTGATGCAGCCTTAGTTGTTGGGAGATTTGGACCTTGTTCAGAGACCCACAGTGGTGACCCATCAACGTGGGATTCAAACAGCTGAACGTCTGGTTAACACACAGTGAATAAAATACAAATCTGAAATTTTCTGCACCACTTTAATGTGATGGAAGCTTTTTAGCACTTGTAAGTAGTGTGCAATGCCATTTGACACAACTGGAAGTGTCTCTCACATGACTTGACACCTTCATGTGTGAGTTTTGTTAATCAACATTGCCAAAAGAGTTCACATGGAAATGTTTCACATAGGCTCAGCATTAACACTTAAATGAAACATGTGTTATTTACTGGTTTGCATTCAACCTTTTGCAAAACTCCAAAATTACCATATATGGTCAGAATTTAAGTAAAGATGAAGCAACATTCTGCTTAAATGTATTGTGCATGTGGGTAATGTGATGTACAGCAGGGGGAAGCAGCGCTCCTGAACTAAGTTGTGCAACTTTGTGAGTGCGTGTGGTTAAAACAAAAAAGAAAATTTGTCAGTATAATCATTAGTGTTCTAAAGATGATCAGTTGAAAGTGTTTTAAATTTCAGTGAACAAAAGCTTGGTTTATTCTCTCACTCTTAATGTCAGCATGTGTTTAAGTTACTCAGCATACCACTTCAGTGAAAAAAATGTTATGATTATTGGACAGTCAATGATCTTGTCACAGACTATAATGCACAGTAAGAGTGAGGCTGATTAAAAAAAAAAAACCCACAATGATGTCACTCCAAAGGTTGGAAATTCTGTCCAATGAGTAATTTAGGAGGTTGTTACCTCAGTAATTCAGCTCTCGTCAGCAGTCTGTATTTTCAGCTCACAGTTTTTACAGGAACTCTTCTGCTTTCAGTTCTTTTGACCAGCTCCATGATTTCAATAAAAGGGAACTGCACTATTGTGAGTGTGTGATGTGGAAAGTAACAGTCAAATTTCAGACCTTGACCCACAGAGCTGTACCGTTACGTGGTAAGATATGTGATTGTTATTTACCTAAATGTTTATCGATTGTTTCACTTGGAGTACGTTCAATAATTCCTGGAATGAGTTGGTTATCTTAATCTCTTTTTTAACTTTTTTTTTTTAGGTCTAAAAGCCAGTTATGAATTGAAATATATAATGATGTTGGTTCTAAATGTTTTTCATGGATTTCTTTATTCATTTTCTAAAATTAACATAGAAACATATGAACTTTCTCAATTTAGCAGCCAAATTACATTTTGGTATCTTTAATTAACAAATTATGACACAGTATTCTGGGCTGTATTGAATTTTTTTACTTTTCTTTATCAATTACAGATGATGATTGTGAATAATACTTGTGTCCTGGGAAACAGCTCCGACCCCTGTCTGGACCCCGGCTCCCCTGTCGGTCTCACTGCAGGCCTCATATTGTTCTCCCTGCTCCTTGTGATCATAGCTGCTGTGATCCTTTACAAATTCTCCACTAAGATCAGAACTGTGGTGCAGTTTGGTCAGAAAAGAAGTCAAAAAAAGGAGGAAGACTGTGCTGATACCAAACAATCTGATTCTCAACATTATACAAGTCTGATGAGAGAGCAGCCCACAGCACAGACGGCCATCTATGAAAACTTGACAGCTCTGAAAAAGGAACACAACAGGCCTGCAGGAAAGCAACACAGGTACATGAAATTAATATGCAATGCATTGATCAAATAATGTATTTTAGAACATATTTTAGAACATATTTCAGGAACTGTGGAGTCATTTTTAGAACTACAGAACGGAAGCAGGTGAAGAAATACTGCATGTGTTGTCAATTTCCCCTTTTTGCACTATCTTCTTGGAACACATATATACGCATAGTCCGTCTCCGGTCCTGAGTTTATCTACTTTTTTGTCGCCTAGCACAATTTCAGTCTCAATAATATGTTGTTTTCTTTTCATCTATGAAATAATGGAAACTGGCAAAAGGAAATATACACAGCTTACATATCGTGTCTAATATCAGCATTGACGGGAACAGTATTTGGTGTTTTTCTTGTTTCTCCAAAGGTTTCCAGCTAAACCCCAAGATGATTTATACTTGGAGTGTGACTCAGTGAATGAAGGAATATACACTAATGACCAAGGACATAATGCCATCCAACCAGACTCCCGGGAAGAAGACATATACATTATGCCAGAAGAATAATTAGACACGTGTCACTGTCTGATCATTTCAGTGCATTGTTTCCATACATGTAGCTATGTAATCTGCTTTATGCTAGAGAGGTGTGTTTAGATGAGAAAGCAATGTTGAGTGTAGGCATTCACTGTATATTTGGTATCTTTTATAACTGTATCTTCCACAAAATTTAGGATGCACTTACATTTTTACTATCGTTGCCTATTTTCTGTGTGTTTGTGGAGTATATAGTATTTCCTATATCTTTAAACGCTTTTACGTATTTCTGCAGCAGTATGGCTTGTTTGGTAGAGCTGTGCAATGTAAAGTCAATGTAAAGTGTCTTTGAGTGCCTAGATAAATGCTATACTAAACCAATGCATTATTATTACAAAATGATAACAAATATTTCAATGGGCAATAAAGTTAATCAATGTGCTTAATATTGTTTTCGGGAGTTTCCTTGATATACCGTATCTATTTCCTTTGTAAATAAGTGTAAACATTAACTATGTAAGCTCCTGTATCAGCAGTATTGATAGTATATTTTCAAGTTGCTCGTACATTTAACACATTGTGTTTCAGTTATATCTGAACTACCCAAATTACAGGGCAACTTGTTATACATTCTGCAGGCATCTTGTTCGTCATGCTTATAAAAGATAGGTCGAACTTTTATGTATTTAACTATGATATCACAAAGCATTTTAACTTCCTGGCCCCTGGAGGCCTCTTTGGTCTGGTGCATAACTTCACAATGTGAACATTCTCAGCATTTTATTTGATCTGTGTTATTTTCAATGTAACTAAATGTTTAATCAAAAATATGTTAGTGTGAAAGTGTTTTTTCCTCCAGTTCAGGCCTTCTATATCAAAGGATAGAGATGAGACATGAATGACATTGATGCATTATTCTCCATATATTGTTAGCTTAGTGAATGATGACAGTAAGATGTTACTTTGCACTCTATGAATGTTTACTCTGCTGCTTTTAGTAGTAATAAGTAAAGCAAGATGACTCTGATACAATAAAAAAAACAGTTATAGTTATCAAAATATATTACTGCGGTAACAAAAAAACAATAGCTGAGCCACAATACTGCTGTCTCTCTCTGTCCTGTTCACTGTTTTTACATTGCCCCTAATTCACTGAATCTGTGATATATTGGCACCCATAAAAAAAATTTTAAATACTGTATACTCATAGTTTCAGCTGTTTTATTGTTGGTTTCTATCTGAATTTAGTAACAAATCCATTCAGGAACTGCACACATCAAGATTACAGAGCTTATTTTTTTCCAACTAACTAAAGCTAATTCAGCTGGACATTATGAGAGAAGTGACCATCAGACTGATTCACATTGACAATGGGTGGCAGCAACACTACAGCAATACAAAAGAATCCAAATCATTCAGATACTGTTTGCCCAACACTGTCTGTGACTGTCTGAGTTTGCCCTGTGACTGACTAGTGGTCTGCCCCTGCCTTCACCCATGCTGAGTTTGGGCTGTGTCCAGCACCACAAGACCCTGAATTGGATAAAGAGCTATAGAAGATGCATGGATCATTAATACTGAGGATGTCTTGAGCTAATAGGGGAAAAAAACCTAAGAAATGTCACAGGATGTAGGGCTGTATGAAACATATCATTGAGTTCAAGTGTTTTTCCCTCAAGTGCAGGCCTTCTATATCATAAGTATAAAGATGAGACATGAATGACATTGCTGTATCATTCTCCATATATTGTTAGCCTTAGTGAATTTTTACAGTAAAAATGTTTTTTTTCCTTGCCTTATATGAAATACTTCATATTTCTTTTGTTCTATTCGACTCTCTTCATATGACTATCAACCTTCAAAAGCATATATTATACCCAAGCTTTGATTGCCCAACTTTAAAGTGCATTCACAGTGTCCTTGATGATAACAAGTGATAGCAGTCAGACAGGATTTATAGCTTTTTACTTGTTATACTCACACAGTCACATCAAACCAATAACTGTATCAGTAAGGTCAATCCCAAAGTTCCAGTCAAGGCCACGGAAGTAATTATATCTTTACACACAAATGTCTCCAAGGCACACCTTGACCTTACAGTCCTGAAATGGAATCAGTATTTCTGTGAAGGCCAAGCATGCAAACTTGTAAAAAGGTTTGTTTTGATAATGAAGTGTACATCTAAATATGAGTGCAGCAGTTTAGCTGGAACAAATAAAAAACATGTACAGTGTTTTGGTACTTGTGTGATTGTTGAAATGGGTAGACGGCATACAAAATAATTCTACCTCATAAAAACAATGCAGTTCAGAACAATTAAATATTACTAAAATATGCTGTAACATAACCAAACAATAATGTAACTCAAATAAAGCCATAAATAAGATTCAAATAAATAAATGCATCTAAAAACAATGGTATGAATGTACAGAGTTACAAACAGAGGAGTTGTGTTGTTTCTTCAAAACAGTGTTCATCATAACTAATTTCAATTTATCTTAGTTTAATTAACAATTAAAGAGTCAGTCAAGTTTTAACATGTAACATTTTTTTTTTTTTTTGTGACTATGCACTCCAAAAAGTTGGATATGTTTTATGAAAGCATTTGAACATGAAGAATCACCTGCGTATTTCAGGCACAATGACATTGAGTGACAATTAAGTCACTGAAAGGGGTCAGCTTGAGTTTTCCTTGGCTGTCATAGTGCATGATGACCATGGGCTCGTAGGCTGCCGGCACGCAGCAGGGCCGAGGAGTCCTTCCTCTGGTGATCTGATGCAGCCGAGACTTCACCTGCGTGTGCATGCTGGCCGGCTTGTAGTTGTGGGGGCATGTGCCGTCGCAAAAATGCATGGTATATTCTTCTGGGGCCACAACCCAGTCATTCCAACCAATGTCTTTGAAGGAGACGGTGACTGATTTCCTGCAGCACCATCCTCGCTCATCGCAGTCTTCGAAATTGTTGGAACGACGCAGCCTCGTCCTCTGTGCAGGTCTTTCCTGCCTGAGGATTAACTCCAAAGAAATGCTTGCATTTGTATTTAAGGTCTCTTTATTGACCCCAACAATCCCCAGATCCACAACTAAGGACTTGCCATCAGTCCTCAGCCATGCTTCCACAGTGGAGCTGATGTCCAGTAGCACATCCTGAGAGCTGGAGTTGGAATGAATCGCAGAGTCTTTTTTCTTCAAGGCTGCAAAGACCTTTTTCCTTGTCCCACTGACTTTAACCTCCAGCTTCACTTCAGGTTGTAATAAAGACAGTTTATCTAAACTCTGACTCGAAATCTTCAGTTCTGCCTGAGCCAACTTGAGTTCACTGTGGATATTCGGATTCCTGTGAAAAACAGCCCTATACCAGTGAATGCGCTGACTTGACCGTGGGTGTTGTCTCCTATGAAGCACTGGTAGTTGCTCCACTAAAAAGAAGAAAAACAATGGAAAGCATTGTGAGAAACAAAGTTGGCAACACCATGTAGGGTAATTATTTCAATAGGTTGACCTATGGCCACAACGAAGAACAGTGGAAAGATACAGTGATGGTAGAAGCACCCTTCTAATGTCAAATATTTTAAGAATGATTCATGATGGGTATGAAAGACAATGTGTTTCTCCAAGATGTGACAACTGCACTTCAGACTTCAAAAAGCTTGATGAAATTTGTTTGCCTTGTTTGCTCTTTCCTATAGATTATGTTTTTAATGTCCAGTCACAAATGTCAGATGCTAGAGTGTAAACCACTGAGTCACTAGAAAATTATTTAACATACACAAACCTTCACAGGCATTATAGTTTTTTGTCATAATCTGCGTAGGTAAGCTCACAAATGTTTTCCTTCTTCCACACAAAGTTTGCAATATGGATTTTTTCTTTAGTGAATTAAAAGTGACTAAAATAGGCTTCCTTATGGTATATCTAGTTAAAACCCCTCACCTGTTCCTGGAAAGAGTACAGTTGATTTGAAGGATTGCCTGCTTTCATTGGAATTTCTTCTCATCTCTCTCATTTGTTCCCAGTAGAGTTGATACATCTTCTTCAGCTCCTCTTCTGAGGCCTTTTGTGTTGGCCTGGGCTCCTTGTTCATACCCAGTGAGCTGAGGATACCCGTCTTCACTGCCTCCAGGAGCAAACCCCTCTGGTTGTTCAGATGATCCACTTCAGGCGTATCTTCATCGGGCATGTGGAGCTGGCTCTCCCCTGAGGTGGAGCTGAAGAGCAGCAGCATGCTGGAGATGAGTTGGAGTAATGTGTGTGATCTGAGCATGATGAGGCAGACAGGCAGGTTTTCTTTCTAAGTGCAAACTGGACAGGGTTTGTCCTTGTTCTGAACAAAATACTTCACATGCTTTTATTTATAGAGCTTCTGTGTGTTGCCACACCCCTTGTTGGTCAGGTGATGTCATGCCCTCCACCGCTGGCTCCGCCTAGTGGCAGCCCTTCTTCCCCCTTTTTCCCCTCCTCCTCCCTCCTTTTCCTTTTCCCTAAGTGGGGGCATGTTGCCTGATGTGTGAGGTGTTGACAGTTTTCTGGATAGCCAACTAACTGAACAGCTCCACTGACTGAGCTTCTCAAATCTCCTCTGGAAGCCCAAGCCTTGAATGGTCTCCCACTGGCCCAAGAATGGTTCTGATCCGTACCTGTAAATCTGGTCTTGGCAGCCAATCACTGAGACGGTAGTCCTTGGTTTTCCCAGGTTGAAGCTGCACAACCCCCAGATTCACTGGAACCGAAGTAAACGTAAAGTCCTGGAGCCCAAAGTGTCCTGCCAAATGCCTGGCATGACACGCCTTGACCCCAGCAGCCCACAATCCTTTACCACAACTTCTTCATGTCGACCACTCCAAAGTCCCATGACCTCACACCTGTGTTAAGTAAAGACAATGCTCTGTTTCTTCCCCGTCATCGTTCATACTACTGTGCAACAGACCTCCACATTGGTGTAACTCTTCCCAGAAGCCACTTGTACAACTTAGCCAAACCCGTTAAGTTTACCATAGAGACTTACATCCATGGCTCACGAGCTGCCGGTATTATGAGGCCATCCTCCAAGATGTTATATTTTATGTCTTAACGGCATTTACTTCCAGAACCTCAAAGAACACACCCGGCATGTCCACCAAGTTCCTAAGAAATTTCTCAAGAACCAACTGTTTATCAAGGCTAAAAAATGCAAATTCACACCACAACCACATTGTTCAGCTACATTATTTCCTGCTGGGAGGTCAGAATGGACCCTTAGAAGCTGAACCAGAAAACCAGAAATGACTGCAGCAATTTTTAGGATTTGTTAACTTCTACCAAAGATTTATATGGTACTACAGCAAAGTTACTGTATGTCTCACTGCCCTGATCTCCACCTTGTGAACCTTCTCCTGGACCAAGAAAGAAGAAGAAACTCAGTCCTTCCAATCCTTAAAGGACTCGTTCATGTCAAAACCAATCCTGATTCAACCTGATCCAAAGCTTTAGTTCATCATGGAAGTGGATGCATTGGACACTAGAGTGGGAGCTGTGCCATCTCAAGCCCAAGTGATAATTCATTGAATCCCTGTGCTTTGCTTTTCTCCAGCTGAATGAAACTATGATGTGGGAAACCGGGAGCTGTTATTGGTGAAGATTGATCTCAAGGGATGGCAACATTTGTTGGAGGGGGCTGAACAACCATTTGTTGTTCCTAACTATATTAGCTCACAGGTTCTCTAATGGGCCCATGCTTCTTGCCTGACTTGCCAGTCTGGAGCTGCCCATACCCTTAGTTTACTGAGATAGAGGTTTTGGTAGAACACCATGGAGAAGTATCCTAAGGGGCTCATTGCAACTTCATCTGTGCCCATCACAAGACCTCGAACCAGCTCAGTTCAAGTCTGCTGCAGCCCCTACCTATACCACAACTGTCCTGGTTCCACTTTGTGGTTGACTTCGCTACGTGTTGCCCCCATCCAGTGGTTATTATCATTTATCATTTTGAGTGTGGTTGATCATTTCTCTAAGGATACACATTATATTGTCCTACCTGAGCAATCCTCTGATAAAAAGACTGCGGAAACTTTGATCTCCCCAGATTTCAAGATCCATGGAATATTAGTGGATATAGCATAGGATTTAGTACACCAGTTTACGACTAAATTATGGAAGCTGTTCTGCAAAGCTCTGGGTGCCACGGTCCAATCATAGTGCATCACAGTGGAGAATGCCACAACCTGGAGTACTGCATTATCCTTATGGAGTACACACACAACTCATTGATTAAGAAAAAAGCCAGGGCCTCCCTTATTCAGTACAACCAGAAAATGGAACAACAAGCTAATTGGTGAATGTAGACAGTTTTTCGTGGCTGGCTCTTCACCAGAGCCACGTAGCAGGGTCTGAAGTACAACAAGTTGTGATCTGACCTGCCCAGAAGGGAGAGGGGGGAGCAGGCAGCTGTATCCCTCCGTACTACAGCAGGTCGGTGTTTGCTCTTCTCTGGTGGAGCTACTCATATACTGTGTGAAGGTGGTGAGTGTGGAGGCCATTGTGATGTGGTTTAAGTCACCCGAAATAACAATGACGGCACCCTGGAGTCTTCTATAATAAGATTCAGCCTGCATTAAGAAATTAAACTAGTCTGTGAATGAGTAGAATTTAGCATTTTGTACTAACACACAGTTCATACAGATATTTGATATAGAAATGGAATGACACAAATTGATTATGGTATATTAATGCACCTGAGAATGTTTCACCTCAATGATTGGGGGTCCTCTGTAACTTAACCACATAGATCACCACAGTATCCACTGTGAGCATTACTGAGGAGGTGAAATGTGCAATTGCATCATACTCTTTAGGCATATGTAATCATGGGTTTAGAGTTCTGAAGAAATAGATAACGTGCAGGTTTTTTGGAATCCATCCCCCTGTCTTGCTCTCTTTTTTTTCTTATTATTATCAACTCTAAAACTAACATGGGTATGAAATTTCTATCTTTTCCTCTAAGGTCATTTTTATTTTTGTGATAGTGAGTCAAAGTTCATTGACCTGAGTCCCAGTTTCCAAACAGAACAGAGTCAGAACAAGACTCTGCTGCCTGAAGAGAAAAAGGGGCGTAAACAAAAAAAGACAAGTCATTCTCATTCTGTGATTATAGTTATCACATCGTCACACATCTGATGTAAGAAGCTTGTGAGAGATGACATGGGCCAGTCAGGTTCATGGATGATGAAACCCTCAATATTGGGTTGCAGAGCAAAGTTCTTGCTATTTTTGGTGACGCTGATGGGACAGATTAAACACAAGGCACCTGCACTCAGCTGTTATCAGCAAAAAACATGAAAATGCACCCTTCTGTCAGCAAATAGGGTGAATGCACTGTTGAATTACAAAGCACTCTCCCCACCCTCCAACGTAACCCTCTTCTTTTTTTCCACTACAGGCCATCACAACTGCTACAGACACAGACTGATAACGACTCCTTTTTCATGTATATGGATGGAAAGATTTAACTCTCTGCATCAGCATAACGGTTAGGGATAATAAAACTACTATCAGTGGTTCAAGAACATTAATTGCTAAAATGTAGATCATAAAAATATAAAACAAATTATCACTGCAGAGCTATAAAAAAACTCTAAATGACAAGTGCATGGCTGCTGCTTTGTCTAAAATTTCTCAGATATGACAACATTGATAACTTATCTATACATGAATCTGAGACGGGAACATCACTCTTTGAACTGTGATGAAGGGCTACAAAACGTCACACATTCAACAGATTGGAAACCAGGGTCAGAGCATTTAATGTATCAGTTCACTGGCTGTAAATGTTTATATGCTTTCAATGAATTTGAGTTAAAAGGTATTCTATGGTTGTAAAGAAGTTGTTGTCCAAGTCTTGCATAGTGTAAGAGAGAAATGTGGTTGTTTCACCAGTGTGGAGTGTGTGAATCTCTGAGGAGTGAGTCATCGAGGTGATGAAATAGTCAGGTGAACCTTTGCAAGCTCGAAGTGTGTGAAAGGTGTAAAATGACTCATGCAAACTGACACTGCTATTTAAGCTGTCATAAGACTCACTCTCTACCTTCTTTTTCAATCTCTCCATGTGTGACAGAGGCACAGAGGAGAAACCTCCAAACTCAAAATTGTTTTGTCATCATGAGTGAGAAAAGTTTCTGAGGACTGAGAGTGAATTGCATCAAACATGCTACTCAACATGTGGCTTTTAGCCCCTGTGCAGCGTTGCCGGAAGGTCACAAATAATCTAGACCTAAATATTAACCCAAAAGCAGAGCAGCAACAACAAAAAAAAATCATAGATTAGAGATAAAGTTTGTTTATTTGGACATGGCGAAGAGTGAAAGGTGAGGCGAAGAAGAAGGTTGCCTAAAACTTTGGTTGTATGAGCAAGGGATGTTCATCATACAAAATTCACAACTATGACTAATTTCGATCACCAATTAACCTCAAACACATGTTTCGGGACTGTGAGTAGAAAGTGGAGCCCCCAGAGAACATCTCTTAATACACAGAGAGAACAATATCAATGCAACCCGAACGGAAGTGGAGCTAATGTATTGATTACAGTGGAGTTTGTGGCCACAGGTCAGGAATCAGCTTGCACTGGAGATATCAAACAACACCTACACCCACAATGGCAGCGGTTATAATCGTAGATAGATGTGATAATGCATTCTTGATGAGCTGATTGCTCGCAGCTACTGGTGATGATACAGGAATTAAGGAGGGGTGCCACGCCCCCCACCTACGCCAGACACACACAAACACGCATGCTGAAGGAGAAACAACTCAGAAACAAAGACAGAACAACAGTCAAGGCCAACACATGAGTGCTAGAGAAAGCTCTGTACGTTGAATAAAATCAACTCAAAGACTCTGCAGGTTGAAATGATTGCTTGTTTCACGTCAACAATCTGCATAATTTGGTGTTGAATTCTTCATGAAACTTTGAAACAAAGGGATAGATACACACATGCTTGACTTTAACTATATTGTTTAAATGCAAGTCAAAGTTGGTGTAAAGGATGTCAGGATTTGCAAAAAATGTCTGTCTCGATTTTGTTATTACAAAATTATATGATGGAGGGCTGATGAATAGCAGTTATTACTTTTAAAGACGACAGGAATCCATGGATTACCTGACTCAATGACCTTCATTGTGACAACATCGGCACTATTGTATGTCATCGTTAATTATTGGAAGTCACTGTGTGTTCAAGGTCAAGGTGACTTTACTGATAATTTATTGGTTCTCTCTGCAGTAGCAGGAGCAATCATCCAAGAATTAACACTGACACATTTAAAAACATAGGATGGTAAAAGCAGCACAGACATGGAAGAAATCCATGTCAGATCTGCATTACTTGAATACTCACATCCACTGTACACTCGCTGAGTTTACGTAAAATACATTTAAAACACTTTAAAACAGACATTAAAAAACTGGGAATATTAGACATTTTTGACCTAATATTCAATTCAACTTTTTATAATTAAAATGTTATCAGATGATTTATAACACAATTATTGATGGTGTTATTGATGTCATGAATTATTGATGTCATGTCATATCATATCATATCATATCATATCATATCATATCATATCATATCATATCATATCATATCATATCATATCATATCATATCATATCATATCATATCATATCACAAAAGAAGTATAAACTCAAAGGAACCTCAGTCATTTCTGAGCTATATATCAATACTACTTGTGCAGTGAGTTAAGTGTGGAGCACTCGGTTCAAAACCCAGGCAGGACAATCATCCGGTGCAGAAACACTACAAACCAAGTTTGTAGTGGAAGCAGCAGTGATCTGCTGTCATTGTGAATTTATATTATAGGCTAAAATGTACCATATTGTATTGTGTAAGAATAACAATAATTTATCCACAGACTATGAATGAAAAAGTCTGGCTGGGGAACCTGCCATGGGAAAATAAACATGGTTGCAGTTAAAAAATATTGGTATAATATGATTATGATAATAAAAGCTATTTAATGTCTTTGAATTTTCCCCTTTTCTTTGATTATTTGCTTTTTCTCAAAGTAATGAATGCATTTTTCATTTTTTTTCTGTTTATTCATAAACTGTAATAGATGCAGAGTCATGGCCAGAGCCGGTTCTCAGCAGCTGTTTAGGGCCGTACAGCCACCAGGGGGCCCCCAGATAAATGCAAGGTGAAGTCACATTTGTCTGTGCTTGCATCAGTCTCCACCATGCTTGGCACAGACAGCAGCGTGGAATTGTAAAACTGTAAATCTTCCATTAATATAATCAGAGAAATTTAAAGTAATTAGGCAGAAGGAAGGTATTTTTCTAAGTTTAAAACTATCTTTTTTAAATGCGGTTTCCCTATATATTTTTCCGTTTTTATTTTTTTCCTCATTGCATTTTATGCTTTCTAAACACAGTTTTTCTTCATATTTTTAATAAGAACTTTAATTATTGTTGCAGTCTTTACCTGGCCCACTTTCATACTTTCCGAACAGTTCTTCTTCATATTTTGAATAACAATTTGTTGCAGTTTTTAATTGGCCCACTTTTTTAAAAAAATATTGTCTTTGTGCTTCTTAGCATTTTGCTTTTGCAAAGTACTAAATTGCAGTATTTGCTACTTATTTGTCTTGTTTGTCTTTGAATGAGCACATTAGTCTTGTTGTATGTATTGTAAGAATACATTGCAGTATTTAAACTGTTTTCTACTTTTAATGGACGAGGATGAGGCTTGTTACAAACTACAATTCTGAAAATACAAATTGAAACCTTAATATAATCTTTTCATTAATTTTTTATGCAGTTAGTTATTATATATTATATTGTGATATTACTTTATGTTTAGAGTAGTCTTTTTGTCAAGCTGTAGAAGTCATTTAAAACATTCCAACACTAAGCAGAATTAATCTATAGTTAAAGGTAAAAAAAAAAAAAAAGTTAACTTTGGTCAGTAAATTTCATTGAACATGCCAGTTTGTGGATTATTATCCTTTATATTCATGGATATAATGCTTCAAAACCACACTGTCTGATTTAGTTCATTATTGATTGTCCATTTATGAGAAAGTAGAGAAACTCATCCAATTTAGAGCCCTAGGCAGGATGTGCAGTTCTGGTCTTCATCAAGAAGGGCTGTAATCTATGTAATCTTCCTCAGAAGCCTCTCACAGGAAAAGGAAATGCAGTGCAAGTAAACACAGTGCATGATAACATGGCGCCCTCTGGTGAAGCAAAAGCTGCAGTACAAGCGTAATCAGCAAAATGCTGCCTTGGTTGCATCAGAGGAACTTCAGCACGAATTTAATCTAAAATAGTAACAAACTGAAGGGTTCAAGTCGAAGTGGGATGGGTATCAAAGCCCATTTTTCGTTATGTCATTTAGTGCAAAATACATTGAAACACCCATTGTTGCCATTTCAATTTTCTCTTTGAATTTCTTTGTGTCTAAAGATCTGTCTAATTATTTAAATCTGTGCTTGATGTGACAAATATCTGAAACCTGACCCCACAGGGTGTTTCTTCAGTCTGATGTTGGCATGAAGCTTCTCAATACACAGGCTTTCCAGTGCTTTCTAAAGCATGTTTTCACAAATCCACCACAGTTGGTTTGATACGACATGTTTTTGGCTTTCACAGTTGCATCACTGATCTCTGAACTCCTATCTCAGTATTTTGTTTTGTTTTTGACAAAAAGTGTGCGACTTCCGGGTATAGGAATTAGAAAAAGTACATATTTTCTAAATTCAAGTTTATTTTTTACAATCTCGAGGCCCAGACATCTTCTGCTGGGGTCAGTTTTTGATTGTGGGCCATTTGTTTGACATAGTTGTTTATTGGGGGGTTGTTCATTTACATCTACTTCCATTTGTTCCGTCACAAAAGACTCTCAAGAAAGAAAAACTATAGAAGCTAAAGAAACAATGTCACACATCATCGGTCAGTTTAAATTCCTCTCTTGTGGAACCATCTCCCAGTTTCAGTTTGGGAGGATAACACAGTCTCTACTTTCATGATCAGGCTGCAAAAGTTTTTATTTCTTCACGTTTATAGTTCATAAATTGACCCTCTTTAATGCACTGGGTTTTCTCACTCTGTTCATTCTGTGTTCTCTTCTCACTGTCTGTACATTTCTGCAGGATCTCTGAAAATGCAACTCAATCTGAGGCTCCTGACCGACACTAAATCCATAGTGATCTTATTAGTCAGCTGTCTGATCTCAACTTGTTTGTTTCATTGTTGCTTTCTGTGTCTGCACTATCTTTTTCTCTTTTACTATCCTCTGACACCAAGGTTGCAAAACGGATTTAAACATGGCATGAGGCGACTATGCTGTAATCAGTTCTGTATAAATAAAGCTGGATTAAACTGACTGGATGGAGAAAACTCTTTGTATAGGTCTCTTACAGAAAATTCAAAAATGTGAGCTTGAAATGTTCAATAAAAGAGAGAAACTACAAAGGATGATGAAAATAGTGCAGTGAAAGGAGGAAGAGATGACTTTCATGCCTGACTGCTTCCACTAATGAGCTCGGACTATTTGAAGATGACCTCTACTGGACCACATGCAGAGAGCAATGAAAGGACACACAGGCTTTAGACATCACTATTTTCATTAGGTCAAAACACCTCCATGAGTCACAAAGAAGAAGAAAAAAAGCTGGTATTTCAGAAAAGGAACCTTGCTTCTAACAATTTTTATCTCGTGGTGTAATGACGTTGAATTCATACAAAGGAAATAGTAGTTGACCAGAGGTGAAAGTAAATCAGATGTGGAAGATTTGTACCTAAGAAGAACCAGGATGGTGCTAAATTACTCAAATTGTACTCAGATACATGAGAACGTAGCATTGCAAAAGGAAAAAGTATTTTCTGAAAAACAATTCAAAGTATTAGTTATATTTGAACTACATTAATGCTTTGTTAATATCAGCTTCAATTCAGCTTACCTGTTTATTATCAACCAAACCACAAAGTATATAAAAATGTTACTGCAGTGTTGTGCTATGTAAATAAATGTTTATATTAAATACATATTTACATTGATAAAAATTTAAACTTATTAGCTACAAAAATGCTGATTAAAAAGTTGACATACTGATTAGAGCAGTGGTGACTTTTAATTTGAAAATAGTATACAAGGTGTAATCTGTAAATAATTGAAATTACATATTAATGAAATACTACTTAAGTATTGCAAGGTGAGTAGTTATAATATGTTATCTCCACAACTGGTAGGTACAGGCCAGAGAAAATAAGTAATATCTCCTGACTTTGCATTTAATAAAAGGTAATTTTTTTGTAAATAAATTTAAAACAAAGGCAAGAAGCAGACAAAGGGTAAAAAGAAACCCAAAAGGTGATGCAGATATAGATGTAACATTTAAATAATAATAATGATATCTCAGAATACTGGAAAGACTTGGTTATGATGGATTGTTGTTTGATTGTCACTGTGTTTACATTTTGCTGCCTTTCCATAGTGACCAGTTGTTGCTGCTGCCAGCAGGTAGAAGGTATGAAAGTGTCACCATGTATGTTCCCATGAAACCAAATAAAAAATGTTGAAACGGAAATTAAACAGAATCATGTTCATTGGTTGAGATTGCATGGGTATATTCAATATGTTGAAAACCCAATTTCAACAGAAACCTTGATTCAAGCATATCTTTGAAACACCCTTTAATAAATCTAGTTTCTGATCCATCTCTACTACGTAATAGAGTGACAGACAAACAATACTCCCAATACCCTAATGATAGCCTATATATACAGTACGTATGAATTATCATGTAAACACATATCCTGAATGTGATCTGAGAGGGAGATATGGTATTCATCAGGTGCCCTATTCTATACTGTGAGTGATTTAAAATTAAAGCCTTTTAAACCCACTGCACAAATGTAAATGCATTTTTGTTTTACATTAACTGAATCACACTTCTATCTCCAGTGCAAGAAGAAAAATATTTTAAAAAGCATATTGTAATATCATCAGTTATTTTCAACACCAATACAATCAAATGCATGTGTTCAATAATGCATTTCATACAAACTTGACTCCTACATCACAGAACAAGATACATTCACTCATTCTGACACTGGCATGTGTTGGATGTTTCTCATAAACAATGAATTTCACAAGAGAACAAGGGAAGGATTCACATCCCTCTGGCTTCTGCCAAAGGACATGTGACATCACAGCACAAGAGATCCATCATTGTTTTGTCCAGAAGAAAACACATCATGGCAGCTGTGGGTGACTGGCACGGATCAGACTCACAACTATTCAGCCGGGGCTTTAAAACCGAATTGTTCTGCATCCTCCCTCTGATCAACTGTTATTCCAGCAGACAGACACTGTTATGCGCCATAATGAGTGACCGGAGGATTAACTGCATAGTGCATAGACCAACAGCCTGAATGTTTCACAGCATATGGAAATAAGTGGCGTACATGAGTTTGTGGGGGAGTTAGTTCAGTGAGGGCATGTTTATGTTAGTGCTCTCACAGCACTAATGAGTGCAACACATTTCAAACATTCACGTTCAGTTTGAGAAATCTGTGGACTAAAAAGCATATATGTGCTTGCAGACAACCGAGAGAACATGAAGATACAGTGTGCACCAGAGTAATATTAAGAGATATGAAAATTACATGTCAGCACGTGGCCATGGTTGCATAACAGAGAGAACAAGATTGACGTATCAGAGTTGCCTACTGGATCACTCTCAATGACCGAAATCTGTGATTGTGATCATGTTTGCGTGGCTGTCTGTCGCTCTGTGTGTTTGCCCTGTGATGGATTGATGACATGTCCATGTGTACACTGCCTTCAATCACTATCTGTTTTTTGAAGAAATGTTGACATGAAGTGTGAATTTTCTCAGCTGAAAAAACAAATTTGCTGTCAACAATAAATATATTTAGATATATATCATAGAGGTCCAAATGGTGACATATTGTGGCTGTGCTCGACTACATGATGTAAATTTCACTTCAGTAAAATGCAATAAGTTAGCAAAGTCAGTAATTTTGTGGAAATTATTCAGTCTAATTACACACTTGAAAACAAAGATAATGATAGAAGTACTAGCACCGGAAAAGACAAACGACAATGATTGAAGTGTGCGAGATGTATTGCTTCCTTCTCTGCAGGATGAGAAGAGGGGGGTGTGGCTAAGGCGCAAGTTCTCCTCGTTAACAGGAACAGATTATCAACTCTACCAGCCGTCAACAACAGGTGACTCTAGTGGCCTTTCCAGGTCTGGTCGTGCCGCTGGGTGAAAGAGGAAGAGGAGGAGGAGGAGGAGGAGGAGGAGGAGCAGGAGGAGGAGGAGGATGTTAGGCGGCAGCAGAGAGGAGAGCAGGGCTGTATCCAGGCTCCCGGGGAGGAGAGGACGGAGCGCAGTATGGGCTGACTGACTGACTGACTGACTGACAGGGGGATCCACCTTTAGGGGCATTTCATTGTCTTCAGACATGGATGAGCCGAACATCCTGAGACGTCGCGGTCTGCAGGTAAACTACTGAAGCTGTCATCTGTGGTTTTGTCCAGGAAATCGGGATGATCGGGTGGTGAGGATGAGGATGAGGATGATGGTGGTGGTGTTGGTGGTGGTGAGACCCAGGCGACGGTGTAATGCATTTCTTCGGGATTTTCTCTGGGTGTTGTACTTGATTTGCTTTCTGTTTTCCATCTAAAACAATTACGCTTGAGCTGTAATTTATTTACTCCCTATGTTGATTGTGTAATAGCGCTTAGGAACATCACGCGCCTTGATCTCCTCCTCAAGCCTGGTGGCCATTCATCAGAACACACAATGAGTCCATGCACTGTATGATTGTTGCTCTTTGTAATATTCATGAATATAGAATCTGGGGCTCAGACCTGATCTCTGCAGCATATAACATTACTGTGTGTTTATTTTGGAGCTTCTGTTTTTTTAATGCTCTAGACAGTCTGGTTGTCTTGGTGATGGAAGCAAGATTTCCAGTAATATTCTTTTAATCTTCTCTTGGATGGCATGTCTATCACTCAACAGCATTCAACATCAGATATTAGATTAGGTTTATTTCTACTGTAAATGCATCAATTGAGCCGTGTTGTTTTCGTTCGGTTTGTTATGAAGGAGTTAATCTTGTTTTGTTATCAAGGACTCACCATTACTATCTGAGCTGTCACCTTTGCTTATGATGTATTCGTGTTTGTTTTCCACCTGATATTAATGGATCCTGAATTATGTAGCCCCCCCCCTCCACTATGCAGAAATGAACACAATACTCACAACATAAGCATAAGTGCATTTTCAATGCACATTTGGCACATTTAGATGTGTGTATCCCTTCCTTGTCTTAGTCACTCCCTGAAATGGATTGTCTTTAAAAGAATGGAGGATGAAAAAGCGGACATCTCAAAATGGTTTAGTAAATAGACTTTCTTCATCTGACAGCATGTCAACCTGTCTTTCACATCCTGACTGGCCATGGACGCATCAAGATTTGTATTCTCACAGAAAACTGACTATAAGGCCCCCACGTTGTGCAAAGAACATGGCCACACTGCAGCTAATGATATTTACACTGCTTTGAATGGAAATTAAGTTGGTAAAAGGTAAAAATCCACACAAACATTGCAACTTTACCTTTTTAATGATCTTGTTATGAAAGTGTTATTACACGAAACAATTTTCATTATCCTCCATGTTTTTTTCTGAAGGATTAAATGAGAACAGATAGATTTAGAATGATATTAAAGCATGAAGAACCCCTCAGGCCTTATATAACAAGCATCGCTCTCTGCTCAAGCAAAGCAAATTAGATTTACATTTTAATGCAAAGCAAATTGTGAAAGGATCTTTTTGTTTTTAGAAAATGTTTTCAATTGTCTTTCTCATCTTTTTTTTATTTCAGAAGGAACTGAGTCTTCCTCGCAGAGGAAATGTGTGAGTATTATCATCTGATCTATTCTGTGCATGCACATAGCGATGCTTTTGCACCCTTCATCCTCCACAAACCAGACCAGCCGGGTGTCAGCCACTTGTCACCTTTATCATCATCCATGCATGTCATTGACATCAACCGTTTTCTTGATCTTGGTTTGAGAGGGAAGAACTTCAGTGAACTCTGAAAGACAGAGCAGTCTCACTGCTCAGACAGGTTTGTTGGAAGAATTAAAAGCTGTATTGATTTAAAAATGGTACTGTGTAGGAATCAATGAGTTGCCTCATTTGGTATTTTTCTAAATCATATGTTCATTGGTTTTGATTTTAGTTGGATTTTTTGTTGTTGTCCTGTTCAGAATTAAAAGTAATCTGTACATCATTAAATCATGTCAAGATTCATTAACAGGGCAGTGACACTTAGAGGAAGCAGGAGAGACAAAGAATGACATCAGTAGTTTTGGTGCTGCACTGGGACTTTTCTAGGCGATCAGTTTAAATCAGGATATGTTACACTGTGACTGAGTGGAAATATCCTTAATAGATAATCAGTAGTATCAACATTGATCATAGTTGACAAACTTCCACTGATCCGTGACACATCATACCACGAATATAATTTAACTTGTGTTTCTCATGGGGCATGCAGTTAATTATTTATTAAGTTTAATCTCTGTATTTGTGCTATTTGTAATGTGTGAAAGCCAACAAGAACTAATGAAGCAATTTTTGTGTGTGCAATATTTAGCATTGGACATTTGTAGTTTTTTTAATTATGTATAAACAAAATGAAAAAGAGATAAAAAGGTTCCCAAACAAATCACAATTAGGAAAGTTTGTTTGTCTCATCTATCAGTGAAAATCTGTTATCCACTATCTAGAAAAAGTTGTGGTAGAAAAACTACAACAGACAGACAGACAGACATACAGACAGACAGACAGACAGACAAACAAAAACTTGTCAATAATTTCATTCAAAATAGTGGAAAAACACAAATTAATAATCTGAAATATTTTGCATAAAACCTTACAACTGGACCGTTTTTACAGATCACAATTATATAAGCTATTATCTTTTACAGCTAATAAGCAGTGACTTGAGTCATCTAAATATACATCAGTCTACATGTTTATGTTTCGGTATACTCATACTGATGCATTATCATCTATTGTAAACATAGAATTGATCATATATTGAGTGCTCTCGTCAGGTTCGCAGGTAATGTAACCTAACCCAGCTTACTATGGATGAGCGAGGGCAGGGTACCTCTAGGACAGGTCACCAGTCCATCACAGGGGCAAACACAGAAACACAGACAACCACACACTATTACATTCACACCTGTAGGAAACTTAGGGTCTGTGTTTTTGGACTGTGGGCTAAAACTGGACTGCCTGGAGGAAACCCACGCCTCTCTCCCTCGCAGGGCGGTATCTGTGTCATTTCCAAGCTCGGGTCATCTACCAGAAGCCTGGGTGTTTGAGGGTTCTTTGCCATATCCTAGCTATTTCTAGGATTTTGCTCTTCTGGACTGAGGCTTCAGATTTAGTTCTTGAGATCTTCTGCACCTACTCTTCTAGTTTGAGGGTCTCTGCCCCGAGTGCTTCTACGACCACAGGGACCAAAGCTTTAAACCTCCACATCTGTTCCAGCTGTTTCTTCAATCCTTGGTACTTCTCAACCTTTTTATGTTCTTTCTTTCTGATGTTGCTGTCAGGTGGTACTGTCACATTGATCACTACTGCCCTCTTCTGTTTGTGAACCACCACAATGTCTGTTTAACTAGCAGCTGTTTGTCAGTCTGGAAGCTGAAGTCCTGCAAAATCTTAGTCTTGTTGTTCGTAATCACCCTCAGGGAATGTCCCACCGGGATTCGGGTACTTTAAATCAGCAGGGTACAGATGTTTCAGTACACTATCCATGTATGCTGATCATGCTAGCATCTTACACCCTGCCACTATGTGTTGGACTGCCTCTGGGTCATCTTTGCACAAGCAGTCAAAAGACAGGTTAGTTTTACCCTGCTGATGATGTTGTTGCAATAGTAATCCTGGTATATCTTTGGATCTGATCTACTATGGGAGACCCCCACCTCTATAACAAATTTGTGCTCAGTGCTCAGTCTTGTACTGCCATGATTAATATATCCATGTTTTCTCTTCATCTTGGATAGTGGCTCTCACACTTACTAGCCCTCGGCCTCCATCTTTTAAGTTAGTGTATAGTCTCAGGATGCTGGATTTGGGGCAAAACCCTCCACGTATGGTAACAATCTTTCTTGTTGTGATGTCTTTGGCTTCTGTCTGTTCCTTTGGCCAGTTTATAATTGCAGCTAGGAATCTGATTACTGACACTATACACATTTTGATGGCTCAGACGTTGTTCTTACCATTTTACCGACTTGGCAGGACTTGCATCAGTCCCTGGAGGTATTTGGTTGTAATTGACGTCCTAGTGGACTCCTCTTGGTTTCCATCAGCCTGGTTATCCCATATATTGCCCTCTGGTAGGTTTATCCATTCAGTTCTGACCATCCTGCCTCTCTTTGATAATATTCGACCACACTTGTCTAACCTGAATGACATTCTTATGTTGGTGCTGTAAATGTTGGGGCTGTGGGTAAAGGGTTCAGGTGTTTAGATTTCAGTGTCCGATACTCTTGGTTGGGTGGATGAATATTGGAATAAAGGATTTAGGATGGTTTGAGGTAATTAGGCTGAAGTTATGTTGTTGAGAAGTGTCATGTTGTGGTTAGTGATCAATCGATATTAAACATGTTTAACCTCTGAAACAGTTCACTTCCCGTTTTAACATCTCGAGCGTCTATAAAGAATGTGCAATGTTTAGAATTATATAGACCTCAATGTTCCCTGACGACAAATGTGTAACATTCAAATACTTGATTATCACGATGAGACCCCACCCCACCTTTTCAGATTTTAGTAGGGGGTTTGTTTGTGATAAAGTGGTAAAACCAGTTTTTCTGACAGCACCTGAAGGTCTCATTAGTACCGCCCCCTGGTGATGCGCATGCGCAATGCGGCGGCCGCTGCTGTCGCTGGAAACTTTGGAGCACTGTTGTATTTTTGACGAAGATACCGCCCGATAATGTGGCATCCCGCTGGTGACGGGCCGCTTCCCGTATTTTGCTGCTAGAATTGGAAGCGTGTGATGGAGTGGGGGACATGGCCGCTGCAGTCGCTCAGTACCTCCGTGCTTCTGTGCCGTGGGTCTGGGGTCACTTTGTACCGAAGCTGAGGGGAGTTTCTGCCGTGGGACGCGGCGTACTGGCCTAACCACCGCCAACAACACATCCACAGGACGGACTGTCTGGCATGAGGCTCCCCCTGTAGCCACAGGACACTAAAAATCTACATTCGGCACGGGCTTCAGCGGTCACCGCCAACATGTCCGACCAGAACTACTACTGGACCGTGCTGCCGAGCTACAAAACTAGTTTTGTGACTGGGGCCATGATGAAAAGATCTAAAAGGTAAAAATTTAATAAAATACATATTTGTATTTGCAGAACTGTATTCATAAGAGGGAGACATGGGGAGCATGAGCATAATGGCTCTCTGCTGTCGTTACCATCAGTTGTGGCATTCACAGTCCGACAGTCGGCTATTTGTTGAACGTTAATGTTAAGCTATGCGATTAAAAGCACGTAAACGCGTCATCCTCGGATATTGGAGATATTATAAAGGCGCAGCTCAGATTTATGCCACGGTTGGTCTCTCTGTGCGCGTGTGTGTGATAGCATAACAGTAGGGTACTGTATGTGTCCCGTACATCCGCCCTAGTTTTTGTTTCCGACAGAAACGTGGCCATTGTATGTGTGTATGTGTGTGTGTGTTTGAGATTGTGGGCAGGCTGCATTGTCTGCTGCCAGCTGTCGCATAAAGCTCCATCCAGACACGGTGCTGATCAATACCCCCGATGCAGTTATAGTGGGTCCGTGTGCATCTTACCCGTGTGACAGATTTAATCAGCATTTACAGTATAAAGCCTTTGAAGCCTGGGGTCTCGGTGTGTCTGTGGCAGTCAGTGAGTTCATGGTGATCTTATCATGGATTATTACATCCCTATCTCTTTTGTCCTAATCCCAGTGTTTCTGTAATGAAGTGTTGTTGTTTTATTCTGTGTTGTTTGCCACACACTGCAGGACTCAGAGCCTATGGGTGAGATTCTGGTGGAGAAAAAACTGTGGACTCATATTTCAATATCTTGTGATGTACTTTTTCTTTCAA
>OMNM01017776.1:36466-58605 GCA_900302745.1 Parablennius parvicornis | reverse complement strand
GGGGGGGGGGGGGTGTCAAGGGTCACACTCAGGAACAAACATTGGTAACACTTCAGCTGTGGAATTGAACCTACAAACTTCTCAGATGTTGTGTTTGAATGTGATATATCTTTGACTGCACTCGTGTGTTACTTTTACTGAGAAATTCAACTAATGTCACATTTTCTGTTCTATTGTTATTATTATATTATAATAATAAACAGTTGATAATAGTTTCAATAAACAAAAGTTATTTGTGCAGGAAATTACAAAAAAGAATCCTAATAATCAGTTTATATTCTTCAGGTATTGATGAATAAAGTTATTACAACTTGCATTGTCATATTTGAATTTACAGCTGTTTGAAAATTATTGATGGAAACAAACATGTAATTATTGGTATAATAAGTAATAAACATTATAAAGTTACATATCAGTCCTTGATTTATACTCACTTTTTTTTTTTTTTATATTTTTCTTATAATTCTTAAATACTCAGACAGCATGGACAGCTCTCTCATATGAAGAAATGCACATATAGATATGAACACCAATAGCCTGACAATAGAAAAGGAGACTGATGTGAGAGAGCATATTTAAAAGAACTTGGTTGAACTTTAACCACAGTGAAGCCGACTAGTAGTTTTTTAATCTTTCACTGAGAGCTTCAGCAGATATCCTTCTGGTTGTAATCATCACTCGTCCAATTATGCAACACATGTAAATCTGAAGGAACAACAGCAGCTTCGGGATCAAAGCCTGATTTGTTGTGCAGCCTCAGCAATATGTCTGTAAAAACCCAGCATCTGCAGTGTCCAGAGCCTCTGGCCTGGTTCTTACCTCACCATGACTATGTGAAACTTACCACTACACTCATTTTATTCTTTCCTTTCCCCTTTTTATTTGTTGCAGCTCTGAGAATACCTGGAATGACCCCGTCTGTTCATCTCGCTGCTAAATAAATGAGTTATCTCTCTATTTTTTACACGCAGTGTTGTCCGAGCCAGATATTGATATATTCACACAAATTTGGAAGTCGGACACTGCAGATGCTCTCTCGGGATTTCAGGGGTGTGAGCAGGCGCCTCAGCCGGTTCACTGCAGTATATATATCTGCCAGGATGTGTGGCTCTGCGCATCTGTCGAGGACAGTTTCTGAGACTTAAAGGCAGTGGAAGACATTTATATTTTCAACTAAACTGCCCATTTTAATCTGCATTTGTGACCTTCAAGAGAGACAGACATCTTTACAATTGTTCTTGGGAATTTTCACAATATTTCATCTATTTATTGACCGCATAGTGTTTAAGGCATTTTGTTGTTTTTTTGCATTTCGAATGCTCTCAAGTCTCACAATTTTTGTATCACATACAAACTCTTTTTCCATTGCAGTATTCTTGTGGGGTTTTTTGGGGTTTTTTTTTTAATCGATTTCAAATTTTTGATGGTTACATCCACTGAGTTAATCTGCTGGTATCAACATCACCAGCTGCAATCAGTCTGCATGTGAGCATCTGCCACTTCCACACTGCAGCGGATCAGGAAAACCCCACTGAGCATGCTCGCTGCAGATGCAGACTGTAGATGGAGTAAAGTGAAAAGGAGGAGAAGGAGGAGAAAGGGGAGGAGAGTGAGAGAGAGAGAGAGAGAGAGCAGGAGTCACACAGAAGCAGCTCACCGTACTGAGATGCTGTTGCAGCTCTGAGAAGAGCGACTGCACGGCTGGAGTTGACATTGACGGCACAGATGGAGCGTGACAGTGGAATACAAATGACTCGGTTGTCAGATTGTCATCACCAAAGAGGCAGATACATCCGATAAGGTAAAGGAAATCAAGCTTTTCAACACAATAGAATGGAGAGAGGAGGAAAAAAAGGAAAACATTTAACCTCTGGATGAAATCCCGATGTTGCCAGACCATTGTCATCCCTTTCTCCTAATTTTACCATTATTCATCATTGTATGTTTATGTGATATAATGGCAGTGGAATAGATGTATTCTAGCCAGCTCTAGAATATAAAAGGTTTGTGTAATTAGTTCATTTGTCATTTCCAGGGCCTCTTGGACGAGTGGAGATGTACGCCTTCTACTCTCTGTTAGTCTACATCTTCTACACTGTCTTTAAAAAGGAGGAGGAGGATGGCTTGGAGGAGGCGTGCGGAGCTTCCTCAGACGTATGTCTTGCCACCTCATGTCCAGATTTAAGGGTCCGCTGTCAGAAAAACCAAAAAAAATCTCATATGGGAAACATTCATGTATTAAGCCACATATAAATTTTAAATGATGTAGGGGTTCATGTTTCATTGCATGTATGTGTGCGTGCAATGTGTAATTGTTTTGAATGTGTTATAATGTCTCATATATGATGCTGTGCTTAGGCCCAGGAGCCCGGCCATGTTTCCATGGAAACAAGGAGCAGGAGGCGAGATGGCCACACCCCCAAAATGGGAAGGAAAGCTTGTGCTCGTCTTAGTGACTCAAGTGAGACTGCCAATAGCTTCTCAAAGCGTTTGACCACAAAATCAATGTCTAAACAAAAGGTGTTTCTTTTAACACCTAAACACTGACGGCTGATTGATCCATTAATACATTTGCACAGATGCACGTGCCTTGATTCGGTGTTTTCTGTGGCGTAATGTCACGCAGGCAGCAGCAGCAGTGAAAGTGATGAAGTGAGTGAAAATGATGAGGAAGAACCACCCGACATCCCAGCATGCACTCCTCTGGCGGCTTTCCTGTCCTTCAAGCAGGAGGCAGAGAAGAGGAGAGCTTCCCAAGTCCAGCTGGAAACAACGGCAAAGGTATAACAAAACTGTCACCTGATGCACCACACAGGAAGAGCTGGCCCGCTGCAGTGTGAGTGAATGGTGTGTGTTTTCATTCCTCTGCTGCACAGTTGGCCGAGTCGCCCCTGGTGGCAGTGATGTCCCACTTGCTGAGCTTCTTGGAGCAGTACTCCCACTTCCAGCAGCTCCAGCAGCAGGCCGACCAGTACCGCGTCCAGCTGAAGAGGCACCGCGTCCAGCACCGCCGTCAGATGAAGGCCCTGCGCGCCTCCTACCGTCAGCGCCTGCGGGACAAGAATAGCATCATCAGCAGCCTGGAGGAGGCCATCAGTCAGCAGCAGACCCCCAGCCCCCTGAGCGAAGGTGAGCAGAGGGAAGGAGGGATGGGGGAGGGGACGGGAGGAGGGAAAATACATTTCCCATGAGGGCATGTGAGTGAGACTGATGAAAAAACTGATATAGAGGTCAGGAGGCTGTTTTAATAACAACACACTTGAGAGAAAAGAAGAGAATTGGTCGATTTGTGATTTGAGTCGACAAAGCGACCACAATGATCTCATGGATGAAGGCAGGAACGAATAAAGAAAGCCCCTCCCGCATGTTTGAGAAACTAGAATTTAGGTATAATGAAGATAAATTAAAATCATAACATATGCTTCACAAATACACTATATTAAGATGTAACATTTAAAATGAAGAGCCTCCATCAAGATGAGGTTTTCATTGCCTATGGATCTAACAATCACAGCATTTGTTATAATATTAAAAAATAAGTGGCATGAAACTACAAAAATCTTACCTGGGGTGGGAGTTGCAGTGTGGCTGAAGCTCTGTGAGGGGGCGTCGGCCTCCCACGCTTTGAGAACCCTCAGCTGTATGGACAGGAAATGTTTCAGTTACATTATCCCCTAAAAATATTTAATTAGCTTTGAAAAAATGACTCCTGTTTCCTCCCACAGTTCACAAACATGTGTATGCACTAAATTGGTGGCTCTGAAATTCCCATAAGTATTAGTGCCTGTCTTCATGTCGGCACAGGGTTTACCTGGCTAGAATATAGATTCACGGGGGGAAAAAAAATGGACCTCGATATGATTATTTAGGAAAAAAACAAAAGAAAGGGTTTTGTTTAAAATTTTTTGAGGATATTAAGTAATTCAATTTCAAATGCAGTTTTTTTGTTTTTTTAATTATCCATTTCATTCGATTATCTTTTTCAAATACACTGCTCTTCATTAAAGAACACGTTCATTGTCTGAAGGACAGACTCATTAAATTAAACAGGTCGTTCTACACCAGTGATGTCACGGAGGCCAGACCAACGGTGCCTGGCTGCGGCTGACCTCACAGCCTCAGATGTTTGTATCTGCTCTGTTTCACATTCAACCAGATGGCTGTTTTGACTTCAGTGCAGAAGGCCAGACATACCGCTTTCACTTATCTATCATATGCAAGCATATGTTATGCTTGTTAACAAGCGCGGGAGGCCGTGATACCGCAGGCAGATTGCTGACCTGAGGCTGACTGATACAGCCGCGCAGAGAGAGAGTGTGTATGATAAGATGTGCGATAACCCAAACTGGGTTACGTGCAACCCCATAACAGGCGTGTTAAAGCAAGAAAAGATGTAATGTGCACTTAGAATTTAGTTTTATGTCCAAAAATGCCTGATTGTGTGTTGACAGTTTACTTTGGTACATTGGATGGTGATTCTGTGACTCTGTGTCATGAATAAAACAGGCCTGCGAGTGCTGTTTTATTCTCCGCAAATGCACTTACGAGGTCTGGCACATGTTAGGTGGCACGTGTAAACGTGTCGAGCTAAAAATAGCCAGAGGTCCAAATCCTGGCTTTACAGGGCGGTTTGGTGTGTTTGTTTGGTGTAACATGTGGTCTAAATGTCAACCTCTTGGCATTTTGGCCAAGGTGTGATCACTCATTCAGTGTTTTTCTTTTTTTTTCTTGAATGAATAGTTTGTGCTCTATTCAGTATGAATATACCAAAGGATGACACAAAAACAAACATTTAGTTTTCTTAGTTTCCTCAGTTCAGGGGAATGTATTTCCCTGCACCACATGTAGCTGCAATGACGTGTTTCTCACAATTAGAGTGATGTCAGTGCTACTGATGCACAGCTGTAGCCTATTTCTTTTTTTTTCTGACACCACTACCTCTCGCCACACTGTTGTGACCCAGCAGACTTGACATAGCACGTTAATTACACTCAGCATAGAGGCCTGCATATAAAATCAGACGTGACAGAGCTCGATATATTATTGAGGGGGTGGGAAGGGGATAAAACACTGCTCTGGTTCGTGCGGAACAAGAGAAGAGTTTCTTGAATGTTGTATATCTCAATTCAGACTGCACGCAGGAAGTTGCAGGAATTACACTGAGGTCTTTAAAGTCACCCCTAGGAAATGAGAGTAAAGATGCATCCATGATCATGTAGACTTTACCGGAGCACACAGGTTCTGCGGCGTGTGTGAGAGCTGTGAGTGCATATTTAATGTTCATTAATATTAAACTGCCGTCTCTCAGCCACTGCTTTAGAAAACGGTCTTAAATGAGAAGGCCTCATTGCAGAAAAAGGCCAATTTAAGGTCAAATGATACTGACTGGAGCTATTTCTGTAAGGCTGAGGTTGAATGTGGTCTCATGAACTGAAGGCTGATGATGAAGATTCTTTTTTATTTATGTCCCGCAGGTGAGTATGGCAGTGATGCGGAGACCCACGCTGGAGTTCACAGGCTGGTGGAGTCTTTGTATGGCCTGCAGGGCGAGAGGAGTAAACTGAGAGGAGAACTTCGTCTGCTCCACTCGCAGCTGGAGCAGAAAGAAAAAGACAGACACTCACGTATTGAAGCCTTCCAGCAGCAGGTACACCGATGCAGTGACTTTATCCAAGCTGTGCCTATTGCAGAGGTCTCAAAACCACCAGGAACCTAGAAATCAATGCAGCAACATCTTTGACAATATGTTGCATCATTACTCATTGTAAAGTTAAATTATACCGTATGAAGGTTAATACTTTTACAATCTAAATCGCACAAAGGTTGCCTTGCAATGAGTTTATATTATCAAATATGCAAACAAGATAAGATACAGCTTTCCTAACTCAAACTTGAATCCGTTTGATCATAGTACAGCTTCAGTTTAAGACAGCAGTCTTAAATGATTGTATATTTAAAAAAAATGAATTTCACCCACAACTTTAACTGTTCCATTGATGCAGATTGATGAATTAAAGAGCTGCATCGAGGAGCGTGAGGAGGAGCTGTCCAGGCTGAGAACAGCCACAGTGAGTCCTGCTAATTATTGATCCGATCATCCGTCAAGTCTCTGACAGTTTGTACCATCAGCAAAGCTGCCACGCCTACTACATCAGAAATAGTGCTGTAACTCCCAAACAGCACTGGGATTAACACCCTAATTATAAACTATTAAAAGAAACGCACAAGGAATCAGAATGGAAAGCGGTTTCGGTTTTATTCATCTCTCATCCTCATGCTGGAACTCGGCTGTACGTTTGTTTTTCTCAGGGGGCCACAGATTCAGAGAAGCGTGTGCTGTGTCTGTCGGCGGAGAACGAGACTTTGAAACAGAGTCTGAGCATGACGCAAGGCCTCCTGCAGCAGCTCTCCACCATTCCCTCGCAGTCCAGCACCATGCTCATCAAGGTGAGAAGCACCAGCACAGCTCTCAAGGAAAGGGGGGGGGGCATTAATAAATGCAGAGGTTACTAATCTCTGTCATTAATTTGTTTTGTATGGCAGGAAAACGAGAACCTCCGCAGCCGAGTGCAGCATCTGGAGATGTCGCTGCAGCAGCGTGCAGAGCAGCTGTCACACCTGGAGAGACAGAGCGAGCACAGCGAGTGGAGGCGAGGGGAGGAGCTGAGGAAACGAGAGGACAGAGTGAGAGAGCTGCAGCTGGAGCTGGACAAAGAGAGAGCAAAGGAGCCAGAGATTAAGGTGAATCTCAGCCCAAAGGGAAGTTGATTTGAATGACGTAGAGGAGCTTATAGGGAGCAATTTCTGAGTAAGATCTTTCGAAACTGAAAAAACACACAGTGCACATTGTCAGTTAGTTATGTGACTCCCATATGACTACTCATGTCTGATAAAAGCAGTTCAAAATAGAGGGTGTGTGGTCCAGATCTGAATGAGATTATGAGAATCTAATCTGAAGCTGATGCTGCAGTTGGTCGATGAGACATAGAAGAAGCCTCAAGTGCACATTTTAATGGCTTCAGAATGAATGAATCAAGGATAATCTTGGATGTTTTGCTGGAAACGGAGGGAATTTGATGTGGGAAAATACTGAAATTATGTTTTATTATCAAGTATGTGAAATAGATAAAGAAGTAACTGAACAACAAGACTTAGAAATAACTGAAAATGTGTTTTTTTTTTCCTCTCGGATTTTATAGGGCCTTAATGAAGGAATAATAAAGAATTTGGCTCAGGTTACACTAACCGTAACATTTCAAGTGATTCTAACGTGCTGTCCCGTCTCTTCCAGTATATCACCCAGACTGTGGAGGTGGAATCACCGTTGACACTAAAGCAGCTGAATAAAGCCAAACAGAGAAACGAGCTGTTGTCCCAGAAGCTGTCCGGTCAGAACGAGCGGTGCAAACAGCTGGAGGAACACATCAGGAAGTCCGATGAATACAGCTGTAATCTGCAACACAAGGTGATCAGCAGAGCCTTTTTAAAGATGTTTTTAAACATATCTGTAAAAAACACAGAGATGTCAGGTGCAATACTACCTTTTATAGGCTTTAACATTAATCGTGAATATCCATCATTATGCAAATTACAACTGCTGTCAGGATGCGAGTGAGAATAAAGAAATCTGGCAACAAGCGGTAGATGTTCCTCCTGCTGAAGGATGAATGGGCCACAGCGTGTCGAGAGAACACATGATCAAAAGAGATAAAATGAAAGAAGGAACTTCCCCGTTTGCTTCTGCAAATTCACAGACCAGCTTGTTTGACAGATGGACTAATTACAGGGCTGAGACTTCACAGATTGAAACAGTCGTGCTGACACACTGACAAATTGCTGCTCTGAACCTTTTTTATAGATCGCGGCGTACGAGCGAGAGATCAGCAAGCTGAGGGAGGAGCTGTTGAAGGAGATCGGCCACTTGGAGGAGAGGAAGGAAGAGGCCGTGAAGGCGGCCGCCAACTGTTCTGCAGAACACTTCCAGAACCTGCAGGAACAGTTCTTCGGTGAGTGACACTTGCTGAATCAACCCGACAAGTTCAGAAATTACAGTAACTTAGTGGAGGCTGGATGATTTTTCTTTTCGCCAGGCCTGCAGAAACGCCTCACTGCACTGCCTCCGACTTTACGCTGCATGAAGACAGACTACGCCAGTCTCAGGAGCCAGGTTCGAAACTTCTCCGATTTCTATGGAGCGGCAATCAACGAGGCCAAAAAGCAGGTATGCATGGTGACGTCGTGTCCGGTCATTCATTTTGTGATCGAGGAAAGAGAAATAGATGAAAGAACCTCATTTTGCAGATTTCAGCGGCACTTAGTGAGATGTCCGAGGCCAACAAAGACCTTCTGGAGAAGTACAGGAAAGAGGTCGCGCTGCGCAGGAAGTACCACGAGCAGCTGGTGGAGCTTAAAGGTATCAGAAAGAAGAAAAAAAAGAAAAAAATATGCAGTTGAACTGGCCACTGACTGAGACCCCCCCTGTGTGTTTTCAGGCAACATCCGTGTGCTGTGTCGCGTGAAGCCTGTGCTGAAGGAGGACCAGCACGAGGAGGGACAGTCGGTGGTGGTGACCACAGACCCCCACAACGAGTCCTCCCTCTCCGTGATGAGCAAAGGAAAGGGTCGCATCTTCGAGATGGACAAAGTGTTCCAGCCTCAGGCCACACAGGAGGAGGTAGTGCAGAAGAAGAGAAGTCCCAGGAGGACATGATGCTTCAAGAGGACCGTTAAGTGACGAACCCCTTCATTTGTCTTCTTCAGGTCTTTCAGGAGATCGAACCTCTTGTCACGTCCTGCATCGACGGCTACCATGTCTGCATATTCGCTTATGGACAGACGGGCTCCGGAAAAACCTACACCATGGAGGTACGAACCAAACTGAGCCAAAAGTGAAGTGACATTATATGCAAACGCGGTATTGATATTATTATGCTTTGATCTGCAGGGCAGTCTGGAAAACCCAGGAATCAACAAGCGAGCCCTGAAATATCTCTTTGGGGAGATTGAGGAGAGAAAGGACATGTGGTCTTACGCCGTCACAGTCAGCTCTGTGGAGATCTACAACGAGGTGCTAAGGTACAGCATTCCCTAGTGGTGGGCAGATCGATCCAAATATCGATAATATCCATTCCTGCGTTGGTATCGATATCAAATGATGCCAGTGCAATGAGACTGACACTTAGTTTCAGTTTCTCTCCTGTATGCATGCTGCCCCTCCCTGAACACTCCACCTAAAATAATATTCTGTTCTATTTTGTTTTGGAGTGATAGTTTTATACACTTTATTCATACTGTTGTTTGAACAACATTTTTAGTATTATCTGCTTATGTATAAAAATTTTCCAAATTCTATTCTATGTTCAACCAACTAATAAATCAAAGGAAAAAAAAATCATAAAAACTCTTAAAAGGTCATGAAAATTCATCAAGAATCAGCCATTTTCTGATGCATTTATTGAAAATTAATTGCTATCAGATCGGTATCGGTGATCCTGGCCTTGTTTTCACTTGGTATCAGAACAATACCAAATCTTGCAGTATCGCACACATCTAGCATTCTCCCTTTAGTTTATCTTTTTATCTATAATAGCCCCTTATTTAAATGTTCTAAGTTGAATAGAACTTAGATGTACTTAAGTTCGCACAGTATTACTTTTGCTTTGATTTCACAACACAATCAGGAGCAATTGTAATTTTTTTGCATTGTGGATCGTGGATGAACTACAGATGAGGGAGTTTAGGGAGTTGATAATAGGAAGCTCGCTTGTTTGTATCTCACTTTTCGTCAGGTGTCAGGAAGGACATTCAGCATACAACCTAAAACTATCTAAAACGTCGATCTAAGACGTCGATCCCATGACTGTGTCCATTTTTGAATATCTGCACTGTGTAAGCAGCAGCAGAAATACCTGACATATTTGTTGATCCATGCTTATCAGACATGAAAAGACAGAAACTGCAAGTTGAGAGGAAACATTCACGACAGAGCAAACTGGAGGATCAAGACTATCCTCTTCTAATCTTAGAAAAATGTTTGCAGTTCTTACCTCAAAGGCCAAAATAGTTTTCAAAGGGATTTTTTTTTTCTTTGCTTGGCTGCATTTCTGGTAATTTACTTGTTTAAATTTGTCTTTAATTATGTTGACTCACTATTCATGCCTTTACTTCTTCTTTATATCTAGTATTTATATTTCAGTTTAAGTGACTAATGCATATACATCTGGTTTGCAGAGACCTGTTGAGTAAAGATGGAGAGAAACTGGACATAAAGATCAATCCAGACGGGACGGGGCAGCTGCATGTGCCGGGGCTCAGGGTCATCGAGGTCAAGAGCTTTCAGCACATGAAAAAGGTAATGGTCTTATTAAAAAAAAAAAAAAAAAAGGTATTTACGGAATTTCAATTTGGAAAAACTCCTATAATAATAATAATCTTCACCGTCTTGCTGTTAATCCAAGATTTTAGCCACGGCCCGACGGAACAGGATTACTTTCGGCACACAGATGAACCAGCACAGCTCTCGATCCCACGCTCTGCTGTGTGTCACCGTTCAGGGCACCGACCTCGCCACAGGCTCCAAAACCACAGGTCAGTCCTTCATTTTTTGTTTCTCTCTCTTTCAGAAAGAACTTTGTCTTTAGGGCTTTTTTGAAATACCTCATGGAAATTTAACAGAGGAGTACAAACCAGCTACAAGTTATTTGAAAGGATCCCCCCGCCGCCACCCCCTCCGAGGACACAGCGAGCAAAAGGTTGCAAGAGAGCGATGTTTAAGAGCGACATCTGGTTCCGGTGGCTGAGTTCATTCACGTTTCCTCAGGCAAGCTGAACCTGGTGGACCTGGCCGGATCGGAGAGGGTGTGGAAGTCTGGTGCCGAGGGAGAGAGACTTAAAGAGGCCCAGAATATAAACCGCTCCTTGCTGGCACTCGGAGACGTCATTCAGGCGCTTCGGGCTCGACAGACTCACATCCCCTTCAGGAACTCCCGCCTTACGTACTTGCTGCAAGACTCCCTGGGAAAAGGCAGCAAGACTGTCATGGTGGTGCAGGTGAGATCACTGCTTTTATTTATTTATTTATTTATTTTTTTACCACCATAATGTAATTCACATGAGGTGGAGATGTCGATCTGTATTCTCATTGCTCTGTTGCAGATCTCTGCTCTGGAGAGTAATGTGGGAGAGACGCTGTGCTCGCTGAAGTTCGCTCAAAGGGTTTGCAAAGTGGAGCTGGGTCCTGCAGCCAGGAAGATTGAATCCGGAGGACAGTGCGATTGAGTCAGATTAATCGCTTTTGCGCCAATAAAAATCAGCAGCAATTCAGCTCAAGGGCTAAATCTTTGGAGGCCTGTTGCAGCACCTAAATGGATGTGGAGCCTCCTGTTTGCCATTTCCCCACTTCTATTAAGTGGCAACCCTATAGACGATCTGCATGAACAACTATTTACTCTTCCAATCCGAGTGCCAAAAAAACCCCCCCCGAAATCTTTGGTCCCAGATTTAATGCTTCCTTGAACCACAGCAGCTATTTTATTTTTTAAGTTTAACACAAAAATCCAGGATCTATCACATCCTCAGTGATCGTCACAAGTTCAGCACGCGTTCAGTGCCAGGACATCAACTCTTCCGTTCCTGCAGTATTTATCATCCTGCTATTAATGTCTGTAGTTCGTGAGCTTCATTGCCAACGTGGTATACTTTCAAAGGTTTGTAGTGTGTAGAAGAATAAGCTCTTGTATCAGAAGTATGAGGTATTTATCATGTCATTGACACTTGTGTCACATTATTTGTGTCGTTCTTGTGGATTTCAGAAGAGCATTGACTAAATGCCCCATTAGAGCCTTGATGATTTGCCTTTAGAGAAGAAAAAAAAAAAGGAAAGCTGATGGAGTGTGCAGGTGGCCTTGAGTGTGACGAGCTGTGCAGTATCCTCTGGGGGGTGGGGATGGGAGGTTGGGGATGGGGGAACACTATCGGGCCTGTTTGGAGAGAAGATGCACTTTATTGAGAAAGAAAAGGAGCGTTTCAGTTTCAGGTGCTTGCAATAGATATCACTCGTGAATGTCAAACCAAATGCAGCTTATCGTCCATATTTTCATGCTCCTACGTTCATCGACTGAATCAATATTAACGTTTGATTCGTATGTAGCATAACATTACAGCTGTAGTAACTTCCATCCGTGCATAGGGGTCACTTATTGATTAATAGTCAATTTTCTGAATAAATATTATACATTTTAAAAATGTTTTGCCTCTTTTGTCTCGTTATCCCTTTGAAATGACACGGGTGACATCACATATGAAATGTACTGTAGATACACATTATTGGGGGATAAGGACTTAAGATGTTTTCTTCTTACAACTGTTGCATTTCTTTCTCATGATTTACATCACCAGCTACCTTACATTCACCCTGCTGGTGCTGGGTGGGTCTTTCCTTGTTCCCATTTTTAGCGGATATGCAACAAGTTGCTGTAAACAACCCTCAAAACATTCGAGTCCATGTTCACGTGACAGCATCAACACATGAGAGGTTGAACATGGGTAGCTGTTTGTCTATATTCAGTATTTTTGATTATTTCAAATTGTGATTGATTTGATATTTGTATCAATGATCAGATGTATCTGATGTTGTGTCACGTGAATGTAAATCAGTAATAATGTCAATGTGTACAGTAGTAACAAAAGGTAATCACAGAAAAAGAAGGCTTTTCAAAAAGTCAATTTTTTTTACTTATATAGAAAATACAACAAAAAAATATCACTGATACATCAACAATGCATCTTGACAAGCCACATATACAGAATGCACCATTACGAACTCAAATGTAATGACACAAAGTTGATGTTCTGACTCATACGGAGGCCTGATGGGAAACATCACCTCACTCCTTGTACAATGAACGCTGCCTTCTCGGTATCCACAACACAGACACGTCAGCGCAGTCCCAGCGAACCGAGTCGATCCCAGTTTAGTTTTCTTTTTTTGTCACAGTTAGTCAGAGTCTTCCTCCTCGGCTCCTACTGTTGCCACCGCTCCCGCCAACTCCTCCTCTCTGCCTCGCAGACGATCGCCTGTTCGGACAAACAAGACACTCACGAGTCAACCTGATCCTCTTTTCCCCGCTGCCAACAAAGGAGGCCCACTCTCAGGTTAAATGGCATTAAAAAAAAAAAAAAAGCAGCTATAATGTTTTCTGGATGTGAAAAATATGGCTATTCCTTGTGATTCTATTTTGGGTGATTTAACAACTAAATGGTCTTAACTCATCACCTCTTATTTAACAGGTTAATGACTTGAAAGGTGGAAAGTAAACAATCAATTATTGTAATAAAACACATTTTAGGACCGACTTCCATTGTAATGAAGACAAATTAAAATGGAAATAAAATTGAGTACATAACCATAAGTATATGGCAGTCATAGACTATATATGAGCAGATATTTCAAATTAAAAGCCTTTCAGAGTTAAGATCTTTATTGCCCATAAACTACTGCTGTCACTAGTAATATCTGAAAAACATAACTGGTGAGAGTGAAAATATGTGGTCGAAACATTTTTTGAAAAAAACAAAACAGCAGGAAACACCTCTAACGGTGGAACCTGTTTTGTGCTCAGCAGAAACGTTCAGCCTATTTTTAGAAAGTGGATCAAACATCAGTGGAGGAATCACTGATGTTATCAGACAGCGTCGAGCCTCCACTGAGTCTGGATGTCACAAAGCAATTAGCCCAGTAATTCATGACAGGCTGAGGCACAATTATCTGAGTGGCATCATAAAAAACTGACAGAAAAGATGAAAAAGAAAAAAAAAAAAAAAAGAAGAGGGGGAAATACTGACGAATGAGCTCAGCGATGGCTCTCTGTGTTCTCCTCTCCAACTTCTCCAGCTTCTTCGCCACATCACGCTTCAAATCCCTAAAATACAGAGACGACAACAGACAAGAGTCAAGACGGCTGAATGTTGAACCAAGTTCTGTTTTTTTTTTTGCCGAGTTATTATGCTAATTTCCTTACCAGTCTGGTTTTCTCGGGGCAAGATTTGCCAAATCCTGCAGGAGGAAGAGAGCTTATGAATGAAGCAAAACAACAAAACAAGGTCGAACACGAGACATTTTGTTTAGGTAAATAGTGATTCCTCACCACTTCTTCAATGATGGGCTCTGGATTGGCCGCCTCTAACTGGTCCTTTACTTTATCTTCCACTGCAAACAGATGACACTTTTGATTGGTATGTGGAAAGTTATATGAAAACAGCAGGAATGTGTGAGGACATCTCAAGGGAGGCCTTTTAACTACAATGTAATAATAGCATTCGAGCTGAAATAGTCAGATTTTATGATTTCCTAAGCTGCTTTATAAATGAAGAGTTCTTACCTGAAGCAGGTTTGGCTTTGGGCACCTGTCTCTCTTTCAGCTCTTCATCCTCTGGAGTGTAATTCCTCAGTTTCAGCTCTCTGGGAAATGGAGATAAAGAAGTAACCTAAGTTCACTTTCGGTCACATGAAAAAAAGAAAATGCTTCAGTCGTGCTGCGACGCTCCGCGTTTCTGTTCCCTCACACTCTGACCGTCCAGGAGGGGGCGCTGTAGGCGAATCCATCCCCACTGGAGCGGTGTCGCTCATAAAAGACCATCTGCAGTCCCGACACAGCTGCACGTCTAATGTGTAAAGGAGGCCGGGTATAATGTCCCCCTTGATTCCCGTGAACACGTCTGATTAACATGTTCCACCTGCTCCTGGACGCAGACTTAAGGGTGAGCAGCAAGACAGCCAAGGAATGCTTCCATTGATGCGGGATTACAAAATCTTTCGCCACATCTCCACACAGAGGAATTCCTGGCGAGCTTAGCCGACGTCTCTGCAGATTACACAGATGAGTCCACAGGCCGAGGTGGAACTTTTGTTCGGTCTGCTGAGACGGTTATCGGCCATCCTGAGCTTTACACGGATTTTGCGATGGACCTCGGGAGGGTACACTCCTGATACATTCATCACGTCGCCGCCGCCAACAGACAGACCGCTGCCTTGTATGGGCGGCGGGCAGTTGGCTGACTGCAGATCCACTTTTAGTTCACACATCGCTCTTTCCTCCTGATCAGATCTCGAAGAGTCAGAGTCAACTACAATGTTTTCTCCATCTGATTATTAAACCTTACAGAACAAAACAGCCTTCCCACTCGATTCTAAAAAGAATCTGATGGATGTGTGAAATGTAAATGAGCCAGAATAAATTGATTTGCAATTCTCATGAGCCCAAATTTTACTTGCATGATGACACAGGCAGAATATTAGAACATTTAGGAAAAGTCTGAATGAAACAAACAAGCTTATCTGGAAGGAAATACAATATATTGAGCACCTTTTGAGTGATATTGAATGTTTTCATAAATAGAAGAAGCCTTTAAGTATATCGAGTAGCCAAAAGGCCTTAACAACAGACAGAAAGAACAGCACCAAGGGTAATGAAACCTAATTCAACCCAATCCTGTCTGAGCTTTCCGGGGGGTTAATGGAGCTCGCCACATGACGGCAACAGCTCCAATTTGAGTTCAACCAAAGACGGTAATCACATGTCATCTCTTCTATCTCTTACTTTGTTTTCTAACGGCTCTCTGCACATCTGCAAGAAGCAAAACTAAATGTAAAACTGCAGTCTGGATTATAAGGTTTGGACATTTTGATTGACGTATGATACCGAAGAGAACGTGAGAGAGCATCTACCCTGAGCTGGCGTCATGCATTTAGTATCTAAAATCAATTTCGTTCTGACTTCTGGTCTAATGAAGGCGGCGGGGGAAAGTACAGATAAAAAAAGTCTCAGAGAAATGGGACGAGGAGCTATTTGAAGTCTTGATAATCATTAAGGTTTTGAATATGCTGAGAGGTAAGTATAATAATTTAGAGGAGTAATTTCTATATTAACTCGGTAGCGGCTCAGCTAGTATGAATGAATACTGTAGCTTCCAGCTTGAAAGATGAAGTAGTGATGGCAGGAGAAATAAATGTCCTTGTGGAAAAAATATACAAGTCTCCTGGTACCTTAAAATCAATGTTAAATTACATAATCCAGATGGACACAGAGATGAAGTCTAAAGCAGGAGAACAAAACGAGCTCTGTGTGTCGACCTTGTTTCTTCTGTCTCCTCGCTTTATGCTTCCAAACCATCGGAGCATGTTTACACGTTTCCACTTCAAGCACAACGGGGCATCAAAAGGGAGCTTGTGATAAATCCGGAGCGCCGACACAAGTGACCGATTCAAAATGTTTACAGGGAACTGTGGGAGAGGGAACTGTGCAGGCTTCAAATGTTTATACCGATATCAAGCTAAATGTCAGACGCACCTCCGTAAAACCTAAGCCTCAATTTAAACTGCCGTCTGTACTTCTTGCAAAAACATGCTACCAACCCGACACAGAAATACAAGCAATGAAGTAGATTATGTTAATGTCTCTCTGCTCGTTTTTTCTGCTCAACATTTACACCAGCTACGACTTCGCTTTGCAAAATTTGTAGATGAGCATAGGATGAATGGAAGCATCATTCATCACAGTACAGTCGGTATTTTGCGATACGCACATGCTGATAAATCCAAGACATTACTGTGGAGCCTGAGTTTTAAACCGGAAAAAAGAAAAACCTGGGGTAAATATTCAAGTTTATTTGTTCTTCCATGTTTTTGTTTGGCAACATGATCTCCTCTGAAACTTTGAAACCAAAAACAAGATACACTGAACACTCACACTACTACACACGAGTGTCCTGACTTGACATAATACACTAAAATAAGAAATGTCTAACTTGGTCCTCCAACCCGGCCAGCAACTCTTTCTCATAGTGGAGATCAGTCCTGTCGGACTGGAGGAAACACATGGACACTCCCTTGGTGCCGTCACTCCAGTCATTAACTATAAACAATGGGGGAAAAAAAATAAACGGTCTTGTAGGACAGGAAAGATGGCTGCTCCTGTCTAGCAGTTAACACAAAGTTCAGTACACTGCAGGATATTTGAGCAGCTAATAGCACGGAGCCGTGATCCGGCCCAGTGTCAACACTGCAACCTGCACCGAGAGGAGCGGCGGTGTTTACATGAAGGGCAGATAAAGGCTCCAATGATGCACTGCAGCCTCGGGTCCGTTTCTGTGGTGTTAAAGCGCCTAAGCTTGAGACGGTGAGCAATAAGTGAGGAAATCAGCGTGAACATTTTCTTTTTTTAAAAGGACTGAACCTACCTGTGCTTCTCTTCAGGCGGCTCCTCGACTGTGGCTCTTTTGTTTTGTGGCTCCCCGTCACTCTGCTCTCGCCCCTGTAAAATACCCTCAGTTCAAAAAAAAAGCAGTACAAAGTATTCAACCCTTAAAAAATCTCAGTCAAAGTCGCTTTTTTTTTGTCAGTTCAGCTATATATTTTCACACAGGGGAACCGAAATAGCTTTTCCCTCTCGCACGACATTTTAAAAAATAAAAAAGAAATTACACACGCTAAAATATACAGGTTAAAACTATAACAATTTAGGTGTAAAAAAGTTGAAAATTGTAGACATAACAGTGAATAAAGCACACAACAGAGTGAAAAACATAACAGTGCAGTTTCTCAGTGCAAAATAATATCAAATAAAATGAACAATTTAAATAGTAAAAGCTTTTATTCTATTTCTACTAGCTCACCAGTATATTAAAGACTTGTGTGTGTGTGTGTGTGTGTGTGTGCGCGCGTGTGTGTGTCTGTGGTTGGTTATGTAACACTTCATTCGGCTTTAGTATAAAAGGAGGAGTAGCCTATACCTAGCTCATATTTGCACAGAAAATTAAAAATAATATTGGTCTATTGTCTCAAATAATGATATCTGTGATTAATTTACCATTTCCGTTGTTCTCATGTAAGATGGGCCTGATAAATTTGGAGAATATTACCAGTGGGTTATATCTCTGGCTGGAAACATCTGTAACGGCCAAAGAACTAAGTGACACCGCTACCAAGATTATTTTCAGACAGTGACTTGCACCATTGCTGCTGGAAACTACAGAGAAAACATTTTCTCCTGTAGAACTGCAGAGATCCTCAAAAAAAAAAAAAAGAAAACCCCCGACAGTATTATTGACCCCAAGTGAGGAGCTGTAACAAAGAAAATCAAACCACTCCCAGTTAGCACTTTCCTGAAGAGGCTTCCTGTCTACCTGCTAGAACAATTCAGGGTATTGACTCGTTCTTGAAGTGCAGTACAATAGGAAAACAGCTGCAGACCTCAGGAATGTCAACAACCGTTTATCAAACATTGCTCACAACGTTAGCGTGCCTCCGTCCGACAGTGTCTCTGTTGAAGCACGTTCTGATCTCACCACCAAAACAGTGGCCTGCTCATTGAAATGGTTTTCCTGTGGTCAGAGGACTTTAGATGAAGAATTGAAAGGTCTGCCACAATGAGGCAGAAGGCTGTGTTCTTTCAGAGAACAGTCCTGCTGAGCGGAACGCAAAGGCCAGATGAAGTGTTCAAACAGTTGTGTGGTCATTACAGGCGAGTACCAAGATTCATTCTGATGATAAATTATACAGTCTGTTCCCTTTTTTTTTTACAGAGGTCACAACAGTCAGTCAATATAACTTCAACCAAACACTTAGATTCTCTTCCCGCAGTAAACACTTTACTTGAACTGCCAAAAATTAAAGTTCTCTGTTTGTACATTTGGATTTTGTTTGTTTAAACAGACTAAAATGTTTTTGTGTGCAAGTTTAATAAATTTGAGGTGATTTAACACATGATCACAATTTTTTTTTAAACACATATATTGTTCACATCAAGTGATTTTAACTTGTGGCAGAGCAAAAATTCTACAGCTAATTTAAAGAAGAAAAAAAATAGCTTTTATCAGTTGGAAACCAATAGACAAATCTACAAAATTCATAAAATTCAAAGTCCTTAAATATGCTTCATTTTCTCTTCCGATGATTTCAACACAAATTGGTAAAATAAACCTGAGTGACAGTGACATGTTAAACGCTTTGCTGTCTGTTTAAAACTTGATTACTTTATTGACATTGACACTTCTTTATTAGTGGCGGCCTCACTGAATCAACCTTGTGTCCAGAAGGTTCACTGATTCAATATCTCTGTCATGCTCAGAGTTTTCAGTGAGGAAAGTGAAATCCAAGTGCTCTTCCCCTCATCATTAACAGCCCCTTGAGCAAGGCTCCTTAACCCCAGCATGATCCCCAGGCGCCACACAGCAGCTGGCCCCGGCTCTTTCAGGAGGGGATGAATGCAAAGGACAAATCTCAGTGTACTACTGTGCCCATGTGGTTTAGGAATTTTATTTCCAATCATTTTATATATAAACCTAAAAGATAAGAAATAACTGAAAATTCAGCTACATGGGACTTGTGCAGAGAACTCCAATTACACTAGTAGCATAAAATCAGAGTATCATAATTGCACAAACAGTCAAGACTTTTTCTTTTATCATTGATAAATTCTCTTATACAGTGTTCTCAACAAACAAAAAATACCAAGTGTTTTTTTTTTTTTTTTAGTCGATTCCACTTTCGTAAATGTCAATTTTGTGACGTAACTTCATGCTGGCAAGTTACAAGTTAAATCTCCAAGTTATGGGAATAATGTTCAGTGTTATCATCTTGCTGATGTTTTGGACAGAAATAGCTATCTATCATCTCTCTCTGGGTAAATCAGTTTCCTCCTACAGTCCAAAAACATGCATGGGAAGTTAACCGGTGACCCTAAGTTGACCCTGGCTGTGAATGTGAGTGTCTGTGATTGTCTGTCTCTCTGTCTTTGCACTGTGATGCACTGGTGACTTGTCCAGTGTCTGCAGTTAATATCGGGTAAAATCACGAGGTCCCATAAAGACTTGCTTCAATTAATCTATAACATCGATTTGACTACTGTACTTCATTATCTTTTCACTGATAGTTATGGAATGACGTATTTCTACAAGTAATTTATCAATATGGTGTAATGAGGCATTCTACTACAGATAAAAACAGAAACAGATTACTTTTGTAGTGAGTTATTTAAAAAAAACTGTAGGGCAGTAACTTGTAACTAGGAGCCAGCAATGGTTAACTGTGTAGACCAGCATAGTTACTATATATTAACTACAGTTTACAAAAACAGACACACAAAGAAAAAAGAAAAACACACCAAAAACAGAACCATCAGACCCAGAAGTTGATGTTAAAATGTTAAATGTGCTAAAACGTGGGGAGCCAATGCTAACGCTAGCTTCAAGCTAAACGCGGCAAACACTGTCTTACACACGAGAAGGGCGCATTTAATGTCGGTTGAGTTCAATTCATCAGAAACGAAGACATTTTAGAGAAGATACTTACATGTAGCTGTTTCTCTCGTAAGGCTTTGAGCCTCTCTTTCCTTTTGAGGGCTTGTTCTTGAAGGGAAACGACACTTTTCTCCATGTTTACAACCACTCGATTATCTCTTGCATCCTTCAACCAGCCTCAGGACGTGAACTCGTCCACCGAGCTCATCGATCGGCCTGTTGCTTCATCGCGTGACTTTTGTTTACGCTTTCTTCACATATTTCTGCGGAAGTAGCTTTAACAATATATTAATTAGACACATTTATTGATAATGTATCAGAATCAAAACAGTTCCCATAAAATAATTCAAACACAAAAAATGTTTGAGCTGATTGGGACGTCTGAGCTATTCTATTGAGTTGATTTAACTTTCTGAAAAGCATTTTTGTTTCAACCCTACATGCTGGTTGTGAAAAAGCCTATGCATTAATGTAAATACAGATCACACTGACTGATGTCCCGCCTGTTGATGGTCACAGTGCCTGGGGTCCTGGTTAGGAATGTAGGCCATTGCCATGGAAATACAGCCTCACTTTGTCCACCCTACTAATGATCAGTGTGTGTGACTGACAACCTTATGTTAAGAACGACACCAAGATGATGATCGTAAAAATTGAAGGATAACACCTATCAATCGACAGCATAATCAAAAGATGAAGCACTTTTTTAATCTTTGTTATTTTCCAGGTTGATTGCACATAATATCTCCTATAAAAGCATTTGAAAGCATCACAAACATGGTGACTTTTATAAGTCTGAAGAAAATCATTGCAACCGACAGAGCTACACCCATATTTTTCCTTTAAAATACATTTAATTAAAGATAATACAACTTACATAACTTGTTATTCAAGAAAACAAAATGTTTCTGATAAAACAGGGTTATATATTAAGTGTGATGTTTTGTAAGAGATAAACTGCTGTGCAGCCAAATATTTGTAGTAAACACACCCTGATGCTTTCAATAAGGTTGTAAATTTCTCAAAAACTTTCTTATGAAAAAGGTTGAGATGATGTCTTTGACTTTTGCAGATATGTACATTTTAGTTCCGTGGCTTTTTTCAGGGTGTATTTTAAATGCAGGAATTCTTTTAAACAATTAATAGCTGTTTCCTTTCTAAAATCCTTACGCACATGACTGCTTCTATCTGAAAACAATATAAAGTTTAAACTCAGATCATGTTTCGATTTGTTACACAGAGATAGAACGACTACTCGCCTCGTAGAGATGTTAAAGGCATGACAATCACTCAAAGGGTGCACTCACACATTTAGTACGACCTCTGGGAAATATTGAAACACACATTATACAAACTATATCTGATGCGGGTGTAATGGAGCATAACAGCTGTCACAGCTGCAGACTATACATAGAGACTCACCAGATATCTCAAATTAAAACAATTTAACATATGAGACGTTATGGTGACGGGGTGTGAATTGATACCAAACAATCAATACTTGAGATAGGATTGTATATCACTCTACAACACTGGTATTAACATTTTTTTTTTTTATTATTGCTTTGGTATATCTAAATAGCTATGCTTCATATTTATTAGTAAATGCCTCTAAGCTTTTCAACTTAACATGTAGGTGTGAGGTTATTCTCAAACATTAGGCTCTAAAATCAGTATTTTATTGGTGTTCTATCAGTATTGCAATATTGTATCGATGACACATGCCTGAAGAATAGAGGTCATTTGTATGGTACATCACTACTCCTTGACAGGAGGAAAAGCACATAAGATGTGACAGACGTTTGTGTGTGTGTGTGTGTGGGGGGGGGGGGGAGAGGGCGGGA
>OMNM01017772.1:2656-20438 GCA_900302745.1 Parablennius parvicornis | reverse complement strand
ATGAAAACTATATTCCGAGATTTGCAGTGACCTCTTTCAAAAGGTTAATGGAGTCATATTATACAGCTTTTCAACACTTTCACATGGTATTGTTGGTCCAAAAATGTTGTATTGAAAGTTTATTGCCCCAAATCCAGCTTTGATTTTTAATATTGGATCATATGAGCATCTGTTGTGTCTGTGTGAGCTGGACTGGCTCCGCCCACACATGCCCATCTTGGGAAGAGGAGGAAGTACTTCCTCTCGTGGTGCCATGTGCCAGAGCAAAGCTGCCTAATTGTGGGAGGAGTCGAAGGTAGGGCCTATCATGATTGGGATTGGTGAAGCCCCCGATGACGCTATATAGGGTTTGATTTCTGATTGGCTCGTGGGAGCAACACAAACAAGCCAGAGAGAGAGATGACAAACATTCTTCACTTCTGGGGCGTCATTCCAGGTATGCGGACGATTATTACTGTGGGAAAATCAGTAGAAAATGAGCTTAGCATAATATGACCCCTTTAAGTCAATAAGGAAGTGTGTGAGAAACGTGTCTTGGGGGTTATTTATAGAACGTTTGTTAGAAAATGTGCAGATCTTACAGAGAAATCAATAACATCATTTCCCCAAATCCCATTTTGCATTAATTCTCATTATCAACACCCCGATGAGTGCGCTTACTCATACTTCAGGTTCATTAACTCTTATAGCAGAAAGCAGGGCTGCACGATATTAGGCAAACATGATGTCACTTCAGTGAAATATTTGAAAATGATTAATAATTTAAAACCTACATTTTTACTTTAGTGACTTTGGAAGGTCAGTCTTAAAAAAACTCAACTAAATGTTGAGGTGTCAAACGCATACACAGAGCAATTTGATCTCAAGTGGCCCAGGAAAGTAAATAGCAGCTTTATTATATATACATCTCCAGAACTCCAGATCTGTCTTTGTTTTAGTGCAAGAAGTCATTGAGTAGTTCACATTTAATGAACTATCCGTTTACTACACATGACAAACAATTTTAATAAAAGAACAAGCAAATTTCAACAATCTTACACCTCAGTTCTAATAGTATCGATTTCCACTTCGGCCACATGTAACTGGAACCGCAAACCATAGTAGCCCAGTTTGTATTTTGAGCTGAATAAATTGTCAATTTCTAGAAATTATCATTAATGTAGACACACTTCTGCATCAGTGTAGTGATCTTGATCAAATGAACTGACCTGCTACATAATACAAATTAAAGTGGGAAGAAAATATGTTAATAAATATATTGTAGTTAATGGCATAATTTCTCACTTTCAATTTCTGAATTTCATCTTGGGCCTGATTGGGCTCTGACGCGTTAGTTCTGGCCTGCGGGCCGTACGTTGGACACCCGTGGTTTAAAGAGATGTTTTCTGTATTTTATCAGCTTATAATAATTACCATATATGGCAATAATTACCATATTTTGTAATTTGCTCCATTAATGATGTCCTTATCTTGGTGCTCTGGGATTTAGACCATTAGTCTTTTTCTCCAAAGTGACTGAGCCATGTTTTTTACGACGCGCTTCCACAGATAGAGCTCCTGAAGCTGAGCCGTTTCTTAACTTGGTGTCTTTGGTCATATCTCATTGGAATGACATAATGTTGAATTAATGAAGTCCATGCAATCCGTTATCACGAGAGGTTTGATTTGAATAAAATGACTGAGTTCACTGAGGTTTTTTTTTTAGATGTTTAAACCCCGAGTCTGACTCAATCTTGGTGGACTGAAGAACAGATGTGGAAACACAGGGAAGATGAATTATGGCTGTCCAGGCAGTCTTTAGCAATATACGTATGGCACACTTTGATAACGTGATACCATTTCAATATATCCTGCAGCCCTTGTAGAAAATGACTCCAAAAAAGACATTCAGTCGTTTCACATCAACGCAGAAGTTGATGGTTGACTGAAGGTCCCCGATAGAGGAGAGTCATCTCAGTGCTGTGCCTACAGATAATTTAGCTCCACATACACTGTTTTTCATGCAGTCTAAAGAAGCAATTTAAATCGACAGGAGTCATATAAACTGCACGAAGGAGTATGCTATGCGCTCTGTGCCCTGAGTGGTTGTGCAGCGAGCTTGTCCGAGCTATTACAGCCCTCCCACGTCAGAGGAGGAACCCACTCGTCTTCCCACTCAGCAATGAACCTCTTATCCAAGTCTCCCATTAAGGTGTCGGTCAAAGCCAGGAGCGGGTCTCTCCCTACGCGTTTCACTCTCACACATGAGGAGAGAGAGCGAGAGCGAGAGAGAGTGTGTGTGTGTGTGTGTGTGTTTGTGTGTGTGTGTGTGTCAGTGAAGGGATTCTGCAGGCCCATGGCAAGCAGCAGAAAAGTGAAGTGAGGCTCGGCTGTCGATTGGTGGTCAAAGACCTGAACTAGTCTCCTCTGAACCGTTGGCAGGATTAAAGTGGCTACATTTATATACATGATTGATCAAAGACGCTTATAACCCACGGTGTTTGGATACGAAGGTCAATTTAAAGTATCCGCTGCGGGTGTAAAAACACTATTTGATTTATTTCAAAGCCTCTTTCTGGCTACACTGCACTCAGTGTTGCAGGCTCGAGTATCTTAGTTTGACTTTGAACTTGACCTGAACCAACGTGTCCTAAAATGATCTTGTATCCCAAAGACAAGCTTTGATCTTTCCATCAACAGTAATCAATTTCATTTCGGAGGCCCCGTCCACACAAGCGAGGACGATCTTTTTTCGTTCTTAAAAAGTTTCCCGTCCACATGGGAAACATCTCTGTTCATGTGACACCATGAAAACTACTCGTACATATGCCAGGGCTGCAGGTGGCGCTGTACCGCTGCCACAGAAATACACTAAATATGGAGAAGACACGGAGCATGCAAAAATGGGGAAATCGACAATCCAACAACGCAAGTAGCATCAGAAGCTTCTGCAGCTCGACTTGGAGCACGTAATCAGCCATTGTTGTTGTTGTGATGTTGCACGCGTCAACGCCGAAGCAGCATTGTCAAATTTCCTCACTCTCGAATATGTTTTGAATACAACCCCGTTTCCAGGCTGCGTCACTGATGATCGGCCACAAACGATGCGGTTGCCGTGAACAGGGCCCTCAAAATAAAGAAAGGTAAATCCTGAAAGCAGATGATAAAAAAAAAAAAAAAAAAAACTTAAACATTTGATAGGAGAGTCAGAAATGAGTGCAGCGGCAGCAGCCAGCAGGTTCAGCCCTCGAGGAGCCGCGATGAGTACAGCTGTCACTTCTCCCACCCCGAACAAATCAAATCTGTGTAATTTTAGTTAGCACAGAGGATCCACTCGGCTATTTCTGTCCGAGAGCGGTCCAGGGGGCGACGCTGCTTCCTCTTCCTGTCCTCTAATCTCTCAGGTACAGTAACTGATAGCTGGATAACAAGGTCACACTGTGTTGTACATCTTTCTCTGCAAAGCTGCTGTAACTCTCTCCCAAAGGCGAGACTTGAAACCCTCACCTGCTACGATTACTTTCATCAATATAGGAACCTCAAAGGGTTTGAATAGCGGTTAAATACATACGTTGAATTGTAATGACTGAAAATCAAACCAGACAGTTTGAAGGATTTCAGTTTATAAACGCGTTTAACTGAATCTCGGTTTAAACCCCGCCAGAACCAAACTGCACGCTCATCACTTTAATAACCGCTGCCTGGAAACATTTTGGGTTCTACATTAATATCAAAGACGACTGTAGTTGTGACGTTATTATAAGGTTGCAGTTTTTCTTTGAAGTTTTGTTGTACTTGCTGTAGGGAGAGGGAACATTCCAGATATGTAACACCCACATTACCTCAATACTTCAATAACCCTCGCCTGTTATTTCTATCAGACGGGGATTAAATATGTTTCCCTCACAGTGATTAAAGCTAAATTATTAGTAGATCAGACAAAAGTCATCACATTCATATGTTTTACTATTGAAACTTGTACTAAAAGACCTAAAGCAGCAAACTGCCATTGATACGTCGGGAATGCAATCGGGGCGGCAGCGTCGCAGGAAAAATACATCATACGGAAATCTCACCCGTGCGCCCCGTATTTACATATAGCTTCAGTTTTTCCAACTTTCCAAAGAAACTATGGAAAACAACATGGACGTCCGTGTCTGAGGATCTGAAGAGACAGGGTGACTTATAGCAGCCTGGGGAGAGGAGACCGTCTTTGCCTTTGTCTTGGGACTGACTGAGGAATGTAGTCGTCCGCTGAGCCATTTGTCTTTTATGCAGCTAGTCAATCAATCTGAACACAAGTGGTTAGAACAAAACGCATGATGCATAAAAAATGTAAACAGCCTGTGTCAGGGATCGCCAAATGTGATCTGATTACCAGAAACGCATGTCAACAAAAGGTGTGAACGGTCCAAGCAATCTCTGGTCCCCTTAAAAGGCTAGGTCTCGGTTTGTTTACAAACGATCGTTCTAGTGGGCGGGGTGCGCAATGCATTCTGGGTAATAAACAAACAGCTCTTACAGCGCGAATCAGAAGAAGCAGACGCAGAAAGAAAAAGGTGGAAAACATCTGGACAGACGTGGAGTAGTGAGGAAGAAGTAGTGAGGAAGACTCCCCGGTCTGAGAACTAAATACTGTATTGCGATTGTTTGTGGCTACCCATTAGAAACAAGCTAACTAGCCTAGCCACCACAAGCTAAAGTGGTAGGACTTCGGTTTTGGTCCGGACCAATCAATGAAATGTGTTTTTTCTTTACTTCCTCTCAGGTCAGTTTTTGTTTCAGGTGACAGCGCCCCCAAACCAGCAGCTGATGTAATTATGTAACATTTTCCAGATCTGGTCTCTAAAGTTAATGAATGCCACCCGAACCAAATGAAGGTTCAACCTCCCAAAAGAACCGACTCCCGAACTCCCGAATGCGAAAGGCCCCTTAGATCCTGAGATTCATGAAGTCTTATAAATTATAAATGGATAGTTTGAAACTTTTTCAACCATAATTTCCTGTCAAACCTGACAGGAAAAAAAAAAAACAGCGTTGTAACTGATCAGATTCCTTTCACACACTGTTGGTGAAGATATCACATGCAGATCTCGGAGCATAGCTGCTCCGTGACAGGCAAGACGGGAGGGCTGCTCAATCTGGTCAAACAGCTTTGAGAAACATGTTGACGACAAGCGCTTCCAGATAAGACCACAGTCATTCCCACAGCTGCTCACTGCACCAAAAAACAAAACAAACACACACACACACACACACACATACCATTGAATAGTTTCTCTGCATCGCCTCCTCCTGCTTCGATTAACCTGCTCCCCACATAAACTGCAAAATACAGAGGGGTTTTCTCCTGGAGGATTAGTATTGAACGTTATTACAGTCTGTCAGCAGGTTTAAATATTGTACGGTGGAGGGATTGGAAACTTGTCAGTTTCTACAATGATCAGGAAATATGTGGAGCCTGAAGGTGTTTTTATTACTCTTTGCCCAGTTTTGCTCCAGCTTTTTGGCTTGTGAGGTGTGTGCGTGTGTGTGCACATGTTTTAGCTGATGTAGCAAGACATCAGAGTAGTGACATCTTGCTACATCATTGGATTTTGCGCACAAACTTATTTGCCCAAAATATATTTTATTAATTTGAAAACACAAAGACTCAAACCTTTCTTTGAAATAATTATGAGCAAAATGACAAATGTCCCCCGCGGAGAAAAAACAGCAGTAAAAGAAACACTTTGCTGTAGCGGGCTGATATGAGCAGAGCTGTTTGAGGAGACGTTTCATCAAAGCCTCCTAATTCTTTCTCTCACAAGCTTTTCTTTTTGGTATAAATCAATAAACATGAAGAAAAAAACCCCCCACTAGCTCCCATGACTGCATCGGACTTCCAGTAATCCTGCAAAGTTAATCCAATTTTGATCGCTATCTTTTTTTTTTTCTTTTTTTTTTTTTTAATATAACACATTTGTTGGAGACATCAACATTAAAAAAAAAAATATTAATACAAATAAACTGTGTTCTTAATCACTACACTGTGTGAATTAAAAGAAAAATCCTCAGGATACTTCAGGGCTTTAAAGATGCTCCATGACATGCAAATTAAACAAATAAATCTTGTGCAAAGTGGTTTATAACTGATCCAAATCATACATAATTCAGTATTTCGAGTTAAAAATGATTTCCAAATGGGCTTTAGTTCTGCTACGAACAATGCCCATATGAAATAGAACCATACGGTCCCACTGTACAATATGCTAATTATAGAAAATAAATGCCCCCAACAACTTATTTTAAGATAAATACCAATATGAGGGACATTCAGTAGGAATAGAAGACTCCTTCAATTCACTTGATATGGTCACTTGAATAATTCAGGTCAGCAAACCAGGAAATGGCAAATGAAAGGTGACCACAGCAACCACTTATCTAATGAGTTTGTCCATATTAAATTTAATAAATGTTAAATAATATCATAAAATAGGAAACAAATATTTAAAACTGCATTTGAGAGAGCCAGTGATATATTTAATCAGTGAATCAAAAGAATATGACGTGACTATGTAATTGACTGTTTCTGATGAGAAAACTGCACAAAAGGGAATTTTATTCATGAAGAAAAGAAATCAAATAGAAATATGACCTTATTGACTGCTGATATAATAGAGCAGTGCATTTTCAATCCTCTGTATGTGGAGTTGGACTACTTGGCTGCGCTGTTGGTGCTTTTTTGAGTTTTTTCCCACGTCACCATCAACTTTTTCTGAAAAATAGCGACGAATGCAGCAACTTTTTGTCATGTTGTCAGAGCTGTGAGAGCACATATTGTTCTTACTGTTCTCAACAAACAGCAGGGGGCCTCCGGGGGGCCTCCCCACTGTCCCACAGCGCTGCTGCATTCCCTCTCAGCTGTCAGTCACACATGTTCAACGCTCCACATCCACACGCTTTGCCAGGACAAGAGATTATTTGCAGATTGAAACTAGAAATGTAGATTTTTTTTTTTTTCCTGACAAATTCTGTATTTTTCCACTCAGTTTTTGTGTTTTAATGAGGATCAAGTTCTCCCAGCAGCAGGACTGGGCTGCACAGTCTAGAGCAGGCAGTTACATTTTTTCCTCCCAACTCCAAACTGACGCTGATCAAAGGTGACATTAAACGTGTTCTACTTCATTAAGCATTTATGAAACTGAGTGAATGATGCGGTGATGAAGAGCCAATTAATTTCACTCCAGAGTCGCGTGCACAACGCTGTGCAGCTCGGAAAATGAACGCCAGCAGGCAAACAGGCACTTTGGCGCAGCACATGTAATATTGTCTAATTTGTTGTGGGCATATACTCATCATTACATTAGTCCAGGCGGTAACACACAGACTGTGTGTGTGTGTGTGTGTTTCTCATTTTAGGAGGAATTGTCTTCCTTACATAAATTCAAAAAAACAAGTTCGTTACAGGGTAGCTGGTACATTTGTTGGTGAAAACATGTTTACAGTGACATTCAGAAGGGAAGGCAAATAGTAGTTATGACTGAGGTCAGAATAGTTTAGCGTCACCGTCATAACGTTAACAACACAGCGAGGTTCATTGAAACTAGATCGATAAAAGTAAATTTATTATGAGCAGAGATGTTCATTCTATCTAATTAATCATTTATTCCACTTTATGTGAGACAAATGTATACACAAATTCACAAAATAAATTTATAAGATAAGATATAAATATATTAAACTAAAATGTTACAATAATCTTAATTTTTTTATTTTTCAAATACTTAACTGAAACTGAACAGATAAAAATAATCACAAGTCATAAGAGTTAATTAAATGAAAATGGTTCTAGATATTCAGCAAAAAGAAAAGGAAAACTGGTAAAACCGAAGGCTTTACCAATTAAGAAAAGTGCTAAAAGGGATGTAAAAATACCATGAATAGGTAAATGTAAGTTAAAAGTAAACAATTAGCTAAATGTCAACATAAAGTGCTTGAGAATCAGTTAAACTATTGAAAATAATTAGTTTAGTAAAATAACAATAATCTAAAAAAACTCAAACACAATTAGGACGCTGAAAGTGAAAAACACAATGAACTAGAATCAAACAATCAATGAAATAAACGTGTGGTTTGAGGCTGGATTGTGGTTATGATGAGATTACAGTATAGTTTAGTATTAACTATGATTGAGTTTATAATGAGTCTGCAGGAAAAGAAGGTGGGTCAACGAAACTTCTTCCAAAGATATTACACCCTCAGAAGTGTGTGTATTTCTGCACTGTATCATGCAAAGAGCCTGTGTGTGCTGAGCTCTGGCCGCCATTAACTAGAGCAGAGATCAGTAGAGAACACCATGGGAGAGTCGGCAGTGAGTTCCTTCATGATTAAACTCATCATTCAGGTAACACTGAAGCTCTGACAGGCAGAAAAAAAAAAAAACCTGGACTAAAATCATTTATACAACAAGTGTCAGACACCTCGTCGTATTAATATCTTGGTGCGTGCATCCTCATAACACACTCAGTCTTCATAAAGGGGATGTGCACAGACACTGCTGGCAACTGATTAATGAATATGAATGACTAACATCAACATGGCGTTCTATTTATCATAAATTGTGAAGAAACCAACACATTTGAAGCACAAAATTTTGATTTTTGAAAGAGTCTAACGTTCAATTAATTAATTATTAGTGGTCTAGTTAGGGAATAATGTTTGTGTGTTTATTACGCTAAAGTTTGAATTACAGCCACAGAAACCTGATGTATAAACAACACTCAAATATAACTATTTCCACAATGACCCAAAATGTGTTTCAATCCGATTATGAAGAAATAACTGCAGTAAATAGCTGAAGGCGTCCTGATGCTCTGAATATAATTATAATTATAATATTATATAAACAATCTACATTAAAAACCAGTTAAGTTACTCATGACTGGTTAAGTTGAGCAGGCATGTGAATAAAACACAAAAAAAGGAAACAGAAATAACATTTTGGAATTTGTGTTTGCTCAGTTAATTTATTTTGTTCACTCACCAATAACTTGAGTTTGACATTCTTTCAAAAATCATATCTTTTCTAATTAAAGTCTTGTGATGTTTTTACACAATTCAGGCACAAATACAACACCGTGAACTCAAAGTTCATGTTGCTAATGACTGGCCTGAAATCATATACCTAACTTTTCATTGAACTTATATATAATATATAAATAGTTGTTGTGCGCAGTCAATAGATGGACAATAAAAACATTTGCCTCCAGATTGTCATGACTTCCAGTCCATATTCTCCTGGGACTTGGTAGTTTTATTTTGACATTCACCGTAATAACAATCCAATTTTGTCGTCTGTCCACTAAAATGTCTGTGTACTGACATTGTTAGTTTTTGTAGCATTTTGTTCTCTACTGCATGTGTGTGTGGTTTCACTACATAAACAACCAACAGCAGCCAACTCGTGGCCTGACATGCGAACTACATTGTTTCCATGGAAATGGAATAATTTTGCCGTGTAAATGTGAAACTTCTCTGAAACGAAAATGCGAAATGCATCAACACTGCGTTTTCACTGGAAAGTGTGTAGACGGGGTCCAAATCTGGACCACTGCACGAAGGACTCTTTGTTTCCACTGCACGGTACAGTATGGTACAGTACATCAAACCGTACCCAGTTCCAGGTTTGTGAAAGGCTGCGTAACAACGCAGGCATGTGACATCATCACGCGGGACCAGCGCCAAAAAAACATTTTCATGCAACGCTGCTCAGGCGTCCCAGTAAAGACGGGAACCTCATTTTCTGTGATAACGCTTGGAAATCTTTCGAATTCTGAACAGCAGCGTCAAGCTCCCGCTGAACCTCCACCTCTCCTGTTACTGAGAGGAGAGTCTGCACCTCGTCAGAACACCAGGGGGCAGTGTAGTGCTCACATTTCAAAAAACCGAATTAAGGAAACAAATACTGTGCACAAAGCGGCACATGTAACAACAACAGGAAGGTTTGTACCAATGAGCCATTTAAATATAGCGTACTTGACGAGAGTGTACAACACTCATGGCGGCATTGTAGCTCCTCCTCATGGAACCGTACTGATGATGCTCGGTACCTCAATGGAGGGGTGACGAAAAATGATAACTTTCTGGTATGGTACTTTGGGTACTATTCACAGCTTTTCTGAGTAGAAACACACAAAGCCCTGCACTGTACTCTAAAGTGGCCCCAAAGTAACTCAACACTGCCACCTAATGTCCCACTGAGGCATTACTTAATTTATACATTTCAAATTTCATCTTTGCAAAAAATTCCAACAAGGCTTTTCTAAAAGTATCGCGTTGACAAAAACGTGCAATTGTGAGTGAGAGTCAACATCTGCACCAGGCTTAGAGTAAATCCCTCCAGGTAACGTGGGATGGACAAGCAGACGTCCTCCAGCTCTAACAAAACCAAACCCTCAGCCTTCACAGCTCGTTGTTCAGGCCTGAGCAGCAACCGTTAGTATGCCAGCTCCACTAAATTCAAAGATGACAGTAAACACGCCGGGAATAAACATTTGCATGTTTGCATCGTTACCGTCACCATGCTGCCCTGATTGCATTATTGCCTAATTCCAATAAGCTTTAGAGAGCTTTAGCGTGGCTACGAGCTGGAAGCTCGGCCGGAGACGCTTGTTGAGTCTTGTTAAAAAATCTGGAAGCCAAGCCTCACGAAAAGTAGAGTCTTGTAAAACAGGTCCTGAAACTAGTGAAACATCTCACATCAACTCGTTTTGAAAAGAAAATGTCAATTCTGTGTTGTTCCTCAAAGGAAAAAAAGAATAAAAAAAGCTGTGATATCTGAGAAAACTGTTTATAGAAGAAGGCAAAAAGGAAAACTCAGACACTACTAATGCAATAACTGCATCAACTCAGATCTGAGCTCAAATTTGACAGGGAGAGATGGAAAAGATGGCCGACACCAAGAATCTTCAAGCATTTCCATCCAGTCGGTGGCACCCTGCTGAGCTTCAAATAAGAGGGGGTTGAGTGGGTGGATGGCAAAGGTAGGGTGCAGCGATTAGTCGCTCTTTTAAAATCATCAGCATGGCTATATTTAGCAGCTTTATTGTTAATTTGCACTATGGGCGCAGGAGGAACACGTACAGCGGCGGATCAGAGGCTGGATACACAGTGTGGGCTGCACGGAGTCAAATTTGACACACTCGAGCTCCAAACAGCACCGACGAGCTTCTTTCTCATGCACAAAGAGATCAAAAAGAAACCGGAACAAAACCTCTTTTTTTCTCTGACGACTCCAAACACGGAGACTCGTTTGTGCTGCACTTTTTACTTCCTGTTGAGTCCCTGCATGTAAGGGTCAGGTCCTTTCTCCACTCAGGGTAGCACACAGCTTCTCTATAATACATACGGGCCTAAATAATGCAGCCCGGTGCCTCTTAAACATTTCCTGACCACGGTAATTCCCACTTAACAGTAATCCATCGTGGTCTACAGACAAAATACCAGTTTGGTAAATCGATATATTCAAATATTAATGTCGATTAGCGAGTCATTTTAACCTTTTGACTGCCATTTATTGAACTATTATTCATGTGAGGACATACTAGTGACTTGCAATTCATATATAAATTCTTTTTAGTAAACTAATAATCTAATCAAAATTAGCTGACCAGTCAAAAAAAAAAAATCTTAATTTTCTCATTAATAATTCTAAACACTGTCCCTCTGTTTACTGTGAGCATAAAGATCCAGTTGAAGATTTTAATCAGGTTCTTTAATAATCACATTTGATTTTAAAAACTGCTGATGTTTGGCATTGTGCAGTGCTTTGGAGGTTAGATTTTTTCTCTAAATATTCTGTTAAGAAGCAGATTGTCATTTTGGACAGGATCACAGTGTCTCTGGGTGAATGATGTCCAACTAAAGTTATTTCTCCCTGATGGATTGTATATATGAAGCTCGACCAGGACGTGGGAGGAAATCATGTGTCACTTCCTGTGTAAAAATAAAAGCGCGATGACAAAGAGGAACAATCAACGACACAAAATCCATTCAGAACAACGGCAAGTTTGAAACTATCAATTTACAATCCAATTATTGAACAACATTTATTATTGAAGGCAGAACATGTGACGCTTTTTTTTTCCCACCTCACCTCACCTACTTTGTGGTGTTCAGACAAACTGCTGATTTTAAAACATTTTTTTAACTTTACGCCACGCTGTTTAAAACTCGATTTACTCAACAATGTTTTAAGTGAAAACACATCGTTTTTGCACTTTCTTTTCGCAAAGATTTTGGATTTACCTGACAACATATTGAAAATGATGTCCGTTTTGTATGGAAACGGCAGGAATGCTGGAAACAACGCATTTGGTATTCACTCAAACACGAGACAAACACTGAAATATTATTCGGCTAAAACTAAATTGCTTTATTTACGTACATAGACACTTAACAGTAATTCATTTACCTGCTACAAATCAGGGCTACAGAGTTGTCAGACATTAGATACTCTACCCAGGTTTAAATTAAAATTGTTTGTCAATTTCATTAAAAGACATAAAACAAAAACGAGGTCTCAAGTGGGCAGTCAGAAAAACAAATCTTATATATTCACTCCATTGGAGTAATTCCTGACACTTTCAACTCAAGTACTGAACTAATAACTTGCAGAAGTCAACGGTTTCTGTTGGTAATGTTTAATCTCCATTCACGCCAATTTGACATCATTTACCCAGAGACGCTGTGATTTTTCCTCCTCTGAGAAAATATAATTATTCACTTCAATTAGTTGACGTTATCGAACATGTTGAGTGAATAAATTTGCTGTATTTTCATGGTTTTGAGATTTAACGTTCGGTCTTAGCTTTCTTAGCTATATAAAACTTAACTATTGTTAGTGTATACAGGTGAATTTCTTAGTCTCTTGTGTTTGTAGTGGACTGTAACTATAGAACAGTCTTCTTCAGGATTTCTGTTTCAGCACATTCAATTCAAACAATACAATATATACTGCATTAAACGTCTTAGCTTTGATTATGTTTTTTTTTAATTTTTTTTATTGCAGCATTGAAAGACCTTTGTGAGAGATGCGGCCCTCTTAACACAGAGAGTCTAAAGCTTGGTGGTTCAAATGAAAAGGGAAAAATCAAACAACCACTTTCTTCATCATTCTGGTGAAAATCTTTTGCAGTCCAAGACTGAATCTTTTCTGTCTGAAACCACTGCAGCCACTGTCAACGCTCACTTGTTAAGTCTGATTAAAGTTTTCAGCAGGCCGATCAGTCCCAGATCAAGTGATGGGAGAATATTTCATTGCTGCACTCTAAACAACCATCAGTCAAACGAGTCATGTTTTCATATAGTATTCTCTTTCATGTTCTTAGGTTTATGTCACGACATGTCTTCACAGGAACACGCTGCGACTCCAGGCCAAACACTCCCTCTGATGATAAGCTGCTTAACACGGACAAAAGCCTCTTTAAATGATTTTTATGACTGAATCATTTCGTGGCTTTGACAATTACATATTTATTGCTCCATGAATTTGGACTCATTGTGGAGTTATTCTAGGTTTTCTATTCGTTGAATAGTAGATATGGAATATGTTACCATTTTAATGTTGTGATTCTCATGATACTAAGCCCTATGAAATCAATTCGATTTTTGTTAAAATAGTTTGTTTTTCCATTTCATTCTTATTTTGTAACCGTAAAAAAATAAACTACAGACAAAATTAGAACATGTCATGCACTTACTTTAACTATTGAGGAAATCAGCAGTGTGTTTCTTAACTGTTTCGATCAGAATGGCCAAAGAGAGTTTATTTAGTTTTGTTCGTCTTAAAGGCGAATTGAAAGGTGGGTGTACTGGTGTAAAGAAGTTGCAGTAATTTGACCAGATTTGGCTCTTGTTAAAAAAAAGAAAAGAAAAAAAAAAACTGGTAATATTTGCTATTTCAAACTATCTGGAAAATGTCAAAATCTGCTTAAAACATCAAAACACAGTTCGAACTATGAGGGAGTGGTTGTAAGGTCTCAGTTCTGTTATTCTGTCAATATGTTTGTCCTCAAAGAAAATCATAGCGCTCTAATCCAGAAAAGTAGAAATTAACTGTCAGGTAAAATCTGAGGGATACATGAAACAGTATGAACTGAACTGAACGGAATGCCTCCACGTGTCTTTCGATTTATGTTGATGATTGTTATTTATATAATTAATATTTCTCTAGAATTGGGATTTCTTATCAAGTCAACCGATCTTCTATGCCGAATTTATAAAACTCGACTCCGTATTGCAGCTGACCTCAGGGGAAGCTATAGACTTCACAGGTCAAACACAGAAAAACAGACAATGACCCACACATACACGTGTAGTATACACGCAAGTCAACTCTGGAGTGTGTGTTTGCATGATGCGCATATTCAGAAGTTCTTGATATAAAAATATGCTGTCACCCTGTGAACTGGTACCGCCTCACTGCACGATCTTGTTATTGTGAAACTACAGTCCATCATTCTTAATCAACTCTCTGTGAACTGCAACCTGCCCAGTCTGAGGTATAATTAAGACTCCACTTATTTTTTATGCTTGTTCAATTAGGAACCTGTAAATGTAAGATGAATAATACGTATCTTATATATTTGTCTTGGTAGCTTTGATTCCCTGGACTGAGTGTGCAGAAGCATGTCCAGTCTTATCTGCTGTACAGTATCTACTGGGAAAAGCTCTTATTAATTAATTGCCCGTGGGTTTACATTACAACCGAGGTCAGTGCAAAGATGCCAAGAGCAGATAGCTGTAATTGATTTGCACGTTTATTATGTAAAGCTCAGGCACGCTGCCAAGGATGTGCCACCGGAAGAGCACCGGGAAGTTGGACAAGGCCGTTTGGATTTGTGACTCTGTTCAAAGCTGCGTTTTGATGCACATAACCTCTGTGTGACTTGACACTGGCATCATTTCCTCTGCAGGAATTATGTTTGCACGGCGTGATTTTGTCTGTGATTAAGAAAATCAAAGGGCTGGCACAGAGAACCTGAAAGGGAGACGTTTGATTTCCAACAAAGCCCCGATGATGAGATGACTGTACGCCAACAGTTGTTCTTATGATCGCTGGATAACCCAGTTTCCAATTCAATCGGTTACAATGAGAAACCTCTGCCTAAAGCCCTGCCGTCTATTTTGATCGAGTCCTCGTGAGTCAGAAGTGGGAGCAGCCAATTAATTCTGGTTATTTATTTAATTATTCATACAGCTCCTTTTCCAAACAGCGTGCCCAGCAAGAATAGTGGCACTGACTGTGGGATTTATAAGTAAAATAAGAAAACATTCCTCACACACAGTCATACAGATTAAAAAGCCTTCAATAGTTAAACTTGATTCATTATTCCTTTAGCTTGGTAATGAATATTCTCTCCATCATCACTAACATCTGAGATTCTGTCACATTTCTGAATCAATTTAAACCATGTCACAGAGTATTACAATTGCAAAACTCAAGTTGAAACTCCAAAGCTTGCTGGTTTATGTCCGAATCGAGGAAACTCGGAGTGACGGCGAGACGTTTGGCCTCTTAGACAAACTGAAGGACTCGTCAGATGTTCGGCTTCATTTGGTCGAGAAAGTCAACAAATGCCCAAACAGACATCTTGAAATATAGAAAAATGCAAGCCATGGTCAATTTCTCTCAATGGTATTACTGGAAAAAGAAAATCTTCATTCTCAAAATGCAACATTTTAAAGTGCAGACTGAAAACTTTTGTTGGCAGATTTTTGAAAATGGCTCCCAAGTGGACAAAGTTGGATTGCTTATATGGGTGACTATAATTATAAAACAGCCAAGTTCCAGGAGAATATGGAGTTGTTTCATTAAAAAAACTAACAACAGCACCCACTATTGGCTCAACATGCTAACTACAGTGTTTCTGCCGTTTCCATGTTAACAGACATCATTTTCAAAAAGTTGCCATCCAAATACAAAACTTTTCTTAAACTTTTCTTAATGTCTTAATGAGCTGTCATTCCGTTTTTGAATCCGACCGAGTTTGATGACAGTAGTTTTCATGTTCTAATATAGTTGTTTCAACTATCTTTGATTTGCTTCACAGTGAAGCCAAACTGTGGTGGACACACCCCCACATTCACTAAATGACTAATGGAGGTTTGCTTTTCCAAAAAAGTGTCTCATGGTTTTACTTTGACGTGCCAATCCCTGGCTCATCTTCAAGGGAGTCGCGAACCACTACCTTAATTAAACATGCTCAGTCACAAGTTATCTCTGAACATGACCTCGGGGTGACCGGAGCTCCTCCTACTGATCCCAGTGGCCCGCAGTCGATCTACCGCTTCAACAGATCAGGGATGAAATTATAGTGGATTCAAGATACGTTTGAGGATTCAGATTAAAAGCCCTAAACAATCGAATACCCTGCATCTATTCAGTATTAAGAATCGACAATGTTGGACACACTCTGATTGCATTTATCTGGATGAGAAGATCAATACCTCTCTCAAAGCTGTACAGTGAATATGCAGCTGGAGCCGGGCCCATGGCCAGAGGGAAACTGCTTGCCTGGCTGTGTCCAAAGAAAACAAAATTTGCCAGCCAGCACTCCTGAAGCTCCTGAACAAACGTGCCATACCCTGCTTCTGTAATTGGTGGAAAAAGTAATTGTAGAAATATGAACTGTGATTTTACAGTGAGGCTTAAAAGCCCAGGATTTTCAAAAAGTTTGGCAAAAATTACAACTAGTTTAATGAAATGGGAGGTTTGTTGTTCATTGTCCAAGAAAAAAAGATCACAGTTTAACCAAATCATCAAATTTAAATGTCAGCACTGGGATTCTTTGCCAAAAAAAAAAAGAAAAAAAAGAACCAGTTCTCAGACATGTTCTGATGCTTCAGCGATGTGTGTGAGTGAGTCCACAAGGACAAACGCTGGTGAACCAAAGTCCATGATGTCACCCACCGAGGAGCGCGATGCCACAGGGCCCACACCTTGTTTTGAATCTTCAGAAGCCACCAAACATCTGTCAGAAACACATCTAGTCTGTGGAGAGCTGCAACTTTACAAGGCTTTCGCATGAAATGTCCCTCATGCCCCGAGGCGTGGCAGAGAAATCATCCCACAAACTGCACCAGGCACCTGCTCTGCAGCTGGAAAGCACCACGAGGCGTGTGTGAAACTGTAAAAACATCAGGAAAAACTTTCAATATGTGTAATATTACAATAATGACGGACGGAAAGTGATCGAGTTTGTCGAGACTCTGCAGCCAAACGATGTCACTCCGACAGTGGCGCCGCCATCTGTGTTTCACAGTGCAAACTTCATTATCTCCGGCAACGTTGAGCGGTGACCTTAGTGTTCAGAGTGCATGAGCTGGATCAGACTCATCTCCATTCATTCAGTATAACCAATGCGACACACATGCAGACACCACCCATTCAAGACACCCATACAAAGAATACTGATCATTTCTCGGTCCACACGGCGCTCTCGTGGTTACCACCCCTGCCCCGCAGCAAGAAAGTCCTGTTCGAGTTTCTTTAGTGGCTTTTCTGTGTGGAATTTGCATGTTCTCCCTATTGGTGCATGTGTTCTCTATAAACATCCACTTCAGGCTAAGTGGGTGACTCTAAATTGCTTATTGGTGTTAATGTGAGTATCTGTCTCCCTGCACTAGCCCTTGTGATGCACTAATGACCTGTCCATGCACAGTGTTTCCTGTCGTCGCCCACAGCAGAGATCTGCAGCCTTAATTACCAAAAAGAGAAATTTTTCGTTCTCAAAATGTGCTGATAGCCATGACAGGCGTT